>AWUE01013553.1:0-75206 GCA_001974825.2 Corchorus olitorius | reverse complement strand
TTTAAATGCCATTGCTTAATTATTATAGTTTTATTCTACTAAAAAACTCTATTTTTATTCAATTAAATCTAATATCTTTATAATACTTTATTTTTACCATTTTACTGTTTTTCAATAAAAATTTGGATATATTAAATTCTTTTAATATACAATTTTATTCTACTAAAAACTCTATTTTCATTTAATTAAATTAAATATTTTATAATTATTTATTTTTACTATTTTAATTTAAAAAGTTATTATGATTGACATCTTACTATTTGATAGTTTATAATAATGTATTATGATTAAAATTTATTATTCTCTAACGTGCAATTATTTTATTTGACTTATAATTAATTTTTTGCTTGATAAATGTAACTCTTGCTGTGGGTTTAAATTTGATGTTTTACTTTGTTAATATTTTTCTTTGTGTGGGATAAATTCTTATGTTATTTTGATAGTAAAACCCAATGTATATACAAATGGGCTGGTCGGGTTGGATTTGGTTTAGGTCAGTTTCGGGTTAAGGAAATTTCGGATCGCTCAAATGTCGGGTCATTTGGGTTTTGGTCAATTTTGGTTCAGGTCTTTTTTCAGTTTTGGGTCATATGGTTCCAATAATTTTGGGTTTGAGCCTTCGATTTTTTAAGGATTTGAATCAGGTCATTTCGGTTTCGGATTGAGTGGATTTTTTCGTCGAATCGGGTTGGATAAGGTTTGGTTTCATGTGATCGAGTCGAATACCTGTATGGTGAAATTTGGTCAGCTCTAATAATAGACTTCTTTAAAATAGATTGGGTCACGTGCAACGCACGTGAAAGTGAGTACTAGTCTCAAAAAAAAGTTTTAAAAAGGAAGAATTTTGTGCATTGTCGTTTCAGGGATTAGCCTGGGCTGAAAATGATATACGTGGCCTTTGAGTTTCAACAGAAAAAGGCCATTTTCATTTACAAGGTTGAAATTTATTGTGGGCTGCTCATAGGTCCAATTAGGGCCTTATCTTCTGCTTTAGAAATTTAGATGGGCTGTTCATAGGCCCAGTTATGGACCAGAGTTTTTCTTCGGGTACAAGCGAAGATATAGAAACAAACTCAAATTTGGATTGAAACGTGAAAATTTTCAATTATTTTTTGAATTCTCGAATCTTAACACAATAGTCTCTTCCTTTCCCTTGTAGTATGATAAATGTAATTAGTACATTTGTTAATAAATTTATTTGTATAAAAGAAGAAATTACTGTGTTAAGACTCAAGAACCACGTGCTGATGACCATGGGATTTAAACAGAACAATAGTTCTTCTTTTTACTTTTCGGTTTTAAGAAAAAAAAATACTACTAAGTACTGTATATTATATATTATACTATAAGTATAAAAATTGCACCAAGACAGAGGATGCTATTAAAAATTGAAATACAATAATGTTGAAGAATGAAATGTCACAGAATTCAAATAGTAGAAGGTGTCTCCACCCATAGCTTCTGTCCAAAATTAAATAAAAACAAGGAGAAAACGTTATAAAATTTCTCACTTTTCCAACTCTCATGGACCCTTTTGTTTTTTGATCTTTTGTTTCTTCTTCTTCTTCTCTCTGTTTCAAATTACACCACGATATAATTTATTAGTCTAATCATTGATCTCCTAAGGTTGAGTACTATACCATTTACCCTTCATGTTTAATTCATTCAACCACTCATTTTTGGATATTTTAAGCAGCAAACAGAGACCAGAACAAGAGCAGATCAAGAACAGGGTCACGGATATTGAAACATAGCCACACACACACACAAAAAAATAAATAAATAAAAATAAAGGACACACCCCATCTATCAAATATCATGCATGTGCTTACAATCCACATTGTGATGAAGGAGATTGGTAGAATTAAGTAATCATTTAGAAAGAAGATTATAGATATCCTCGGCTATGTTGTCTGCCTCAATTGCTGCGCCAAATAGTCCTCTTCTTGACAACCCAACACAGTACAATCCATTCTTTCCTTTCCAATGGGTTGGGGGTTTCTGTTTCGAGAATCCATCCTCGTTTAGAAGGTAATCATCTCCCTGTAATTAATGTCAATGTTCAAACCTTAACTTATCATGAAACATGGCAAATTTTACTTGTTTAGAAATTAAATGCAAAAAAATGATCATAATATGGCCATGTTACCTTAAGCCAGAACTTTGTAGACCTCTTGAAGCCAGTACAGAGAATAATTGAGTCGAAGGGATGTGTTTTGCCATTGTTGAACTCCACCTCATTGCCTCTTATATTTGATATAGCTGGTAAAACCTGCAATGGATCAATTAACGTCGACTCTTAAAGCATATATATGGCGCATAGGATTATGTTATTTATTTTTGGTTAATTATTTGATACACCGGCGGTGTAAATTTTGGACTTCACAAGCGGGTTGTAGGATTGACACAAGTCCATTTTTTGAATCATTTAAGTTTTAAATATTTCAATCTAGTCCCTAAAGAACACATGTCACCCTTTAGGACCCGCTTATGTAGTCTGCTAAACTCCACTGACAGTGTATTGTATAATTTGCCTTTATTTTTTTGGTAAGTTTATAAGTTTTTGTACTCAAGCCCACTCGGCCCATTATAAGGAGTAAAACTCTCCAATAACTCGAACTTCAGACCTTGTATTAGGGGAACACAAGTGACAACCACTCAATCATTTGTTATTCGTATATAAGTGCAAAATACCTGAATTTCCCCCGACTTGATCTTACTACAGGTACCAAGATCCACAACACAGATCTTCCCAAAGGCAGCTTTCATGAAAAACGGACCCTGCTCCGGTCTGGTGATGCCGTACTTGGTCAAGTCGCCGTAATAAAGCCTGCCTGCCAACGCCACCCACTTATCCACTGTGTTAAATGGAATATACCTCAGCAACTTCTCTCCCCAGTATACCATCTCCTTTGATAGTATGTGAATCTACGTACATCAAACCCACAATTTTTTAATTATAAGCAAAAATAAAAAATCGGAAAGTAGAAAACATATTAAGATAATTTTACCGGGCTGCGAATAACTATGGATGTTTTGACACCGTGATTTGCCAGGTCCAGTGCGATCTCCATGCCGGAGTTACCTGCTCCGACCACCAAAACATTCTTGTCTTTAAAAGCCTTGCCATTTCTGTACTGGGTCGAATGGATAACGTCTCCAGGGAAAGTGTTCAACCCTTCAATCTCCGGCGTGTAAGGGTCGCATGTTTCTCCACTAGCCACCGCCAGAAACCTCGCTGCATACTCCTCGACCTCGCCGGAATCCAAGTTCCTGGCCTTTACAATCCACTTGTTGGTTGCTTCGTCGAACTCGGCCGACTCAACGCATCGCCGGAACAGAGGGGCGATGTTGAAACGAGAAGCGTAATCGTCCAAGTAGGTAAGGAATTGATATTTGGAGACATAGGCTGGGTAAGAGTCGGGAAATGGCACGTGAGGAAGCGCGCAGACTTGCTTAACAAGGTGAAGATGGAGACGGTCGTAGGAATACTTCCTCCAAAGAGAAGCAGTACAATCTTCTCTTTCAAGGATTATGTAAGGGATTGAACGGCGGTGAAGGCAAGCCGCCATGGCCAGGCCGGAGGTGCCAGCTCCGACGACAATCACCATTGCTTCTTCTTCCATTGTGAGAATTATACCTTGTTTTTGCAAGTGCCACAATGAGTTAAACAAAAGGGCTCTCTGGAACAGTTTATATTCTTAATTTTTTATTATTATAGTAACAAAGACAAAATAGAACAATGTAGCTTAATTATTGGCTACCAACAAACTTGCTCTCTCCACGGCTCACTCACTTACACTCCACATCGCACTTTGCACCTTGCATATGAGCTTTTAAGTGCTAATAGGTGCAAATTAAACCAAACTTTGCAATTAATTCAACTAATTAACTATATTATCTAACTTAGATAATGCCTAACTTTACCAAAGGCTATGCAGCAAACTTATGGCCGGAATTTATAACACACCAGGCAATTAGGTAAATATAATAAACTATATATATATATATATATATATATATAATAAACTATATATATGGTTGAAGTGAATTTGTTTGATGGTGGCTGCATGTCGCCTGAAAAACTTTGATGCATGTGGCGTTTCTACAAGGAGACAATGTGGGAGGACAAGAGTACGGTCCACTTATTCATCTTGAAAGAGATAATTCACTGAGCATTGTCGATCCAATATTAAAAACAAGTTTAAAGTTTTGAATTATCTTTTAAATTACTTGTGCTAAGATTTCTTAAGTTAAAAAATAAATGGAAGGAGCAAAAGAAACTTTTCTACCAAAGTTTAAATTACTTGATAGAAAACGAGGCTTGCCCCTTTCAAAAAAACAAAAAAAAGTACATGAAATTGTCAAATTATGAGTAATTGACCGTCTGTCAAAATGGGAAAGGTTTACATATGCATTGAAAGACATGGATTTAAGTCTCCACTCTCCACGTACCTATGTTGGTGAACTGTTTCTTATAAGTTCAAAATATTTGTTGGTAAGAGTCTAATGGATTTGTAAATACCTAGAAAAAATATATAGTTAATTTGCCCTGATTCTGGATATAATAATATACTCAACATATAAACTTTTTTTTTTCTAAAAAGTATAAAATAAGAAATTATCAATCATGTGAGATAAATAGAAATAACTTTACTACGCACCACATATATATTATGTAGCACTCCAATTATTAGGTTCCTTCGTCCTTGGTGGGATTTGACAAAAAATGTGATGAATTCAAGAAGAGAAAGCCAAAAAACTGTACTAGAAATGATCAATTATGTGAAAGAGAAAAGCTTTATGAATAAATTTGTCTAAGGAAATAAATATTTGATGGCCAACCCAAAAAATAAAAAGAAGGAAAATGATACTAGTATTTAAATTCATGCTTCATTTTTCACACTGAATTGGTGTGCCATCCTCGGAGGACGGCACTGTGCCTAGATTAATTTTTTATATAAAAAAAATAATAAATTATGATTTTTTTCATGATAATTATTATTAATTAGGGTCAATATAGGGTTTATGATAATTATTATTGGTGATTGGTTTGAAAAGTTGAGATTTTTAGTTTGAAGGTTTTAGAGAAAAATGAAGCAAATGGCAAGAACGCCAAAAAAGAACGGTAACTAGCAAAAGGGGATGGTATTTTGCGATCCCCCTTTTCACAAGAATTTTGTGCATACGTTGTTGTTTTGGATTAGCATGGGCTGAAATCAAAATTACATACGGCCCATGAGTTTCAACAGAAAAAAAGGCCGAGGCGGAGTCCCATTCCCTTCATTAAGAGCCCATTTGCATTTACATGGCTGAAATTTATGTGGAGTACTCTTCATAGGCCCAATTACGAGCCTTAGCTTCAGCTTTAGATATTCGACATTCAAATTGGACTTGGACCAGAGTTTTTCTTCGGGTACATTAGAATTAATAGGGTTTTTGATTTTTTTTAATAATGTAATCTATACTAATTATAAAGTCAAGTCCTGAGTTTGTGTCACGAGTTGACTCGGACACAAACTCAGTTTTTAAAAATTCAAAACAAAATAAAAACTACTCATTTTAAATAAAACTATCCATTAAAGGATAAATATAAGTATTTAAATTTTATTTATATCATTTAAAAAAAAATATCCATTTAGAAAAAACTGCCAAAAACTACTCATGTAGTGAGTGCCCTGTTTCTTGTAAATTATAAACAAACTCAAATTTGATTCAAACGTGAGATTCATCATTTATTTTTTGAGTTCCCGAGTCTTTTTTTTTTTTTTGCGTGGAAGAATTCTTGGGTCTTAACACAATAGTAGTTTACTAGTTTCTTCTTTCTTCTTTTGTTTCAATTTATTAAAGTAGTTCATGTCCTAATCACATCTTTTCGAGCTTAATTATACCAAGAGAGTATAGATTAACAATATAAATAATCTACTACTAAGTATAATGTAAATCTCTCTCTCTCTCTTTAATCGAGAACATTACAATTAAAAGGGGATGGAGGAGGGAGGAGGGAGGGCAAGAATTCGAAACCCCTACCCTTCGGATGAACTTTTGAGACCTTGATCATCATGTCAAAACTTCAAATTCTAATATAAATCTCTATTCATGAAGTATAAAAATTGCAACGAGACAAAGGATGTTGAAATTTGAAACACAAATGTTGAAGAATGAAATGTCACAGAATTCAAATACTAGAAGGTGTCTCCACCCATGAATTCAAATACTAGAAGGTGTCTCCACCCATAGCTTCTGTCCAAATTAATAAAAACAAGGAGAAAGAAGTTTAAAAATTTCTCATTTTCCCAACTCCCATGGACCCTTTTGTTTTTTGCTTTTTGTTTTTTCTTCTCTCTGTTTCGAATTACACCACTAGTCTCTAATCACTAATTTCCTACTCCATATTGTTGAGTACACCATTTACCCTTTATGTTTAATTCATTCAACCACTCATTTTTTGGATGTTCTTAAGCAGCAAACAGAAAAACAGAAAACTCTAGGCAACAGAAAAAAATGGCACTTACCAAAAACCAGACATTACTTAGACCAATCAATCAATGTAAGATTCTGATTCTTCAAACTCAATTGCCACTTAAAGTTTGTTTTAAATTCATTGTTTTCAAATACCAAAAACTGTAAAAAGCAAAGAACATGTCACGGATGAAACATAACAAAAGAACAATCAAAGGAAAACGATAAAAAGACAACCCAATTCATCATGTGCTTACAAAAGAAATTTACATAATCCACATTGTCTCGTAGCCAAACTATGGAGCTGTATTTTACCATAAAAGTTGCCAAATGCCAACCATCTTTTGACATACAGCTCCATTTCTCTCTCTCTCTCTCTCTTAAGTCCCCACCATTCACCTCCACTTCTCAGCATATTATACTTTTTTAAGCCTTAATCATGAACCTCATCACATTCTTCTTATAATTCTTTTCCTTTCCATTCTCTATTCTATCTTTCCGTGTCTCTCTTTCCCTTTCCCATATTTTCATTTCATTCGAAAGTTTCATTATAGCAGAATAATTGATATCCATATATTCATTCATCATTTCAATGGCTTCCCTTTTCTCATTCTGGAGAATTTTCATGGTTTTCATGGCTTATTTTGCTTCATTAGCCTTATCTTCATCTCAGTTACATGTTGAATACTCAACTATTTCAGCTGCTCCTGCTTTTTTGCCAAGCTCTCCATTATCTTCACCCCCAAGTTTACCCCCAGATATTGAACCTATTTTCCCTACACCTAAAGGAATGGCTCCTTCTCCAAGTGATGAATCAGTGCCTACTATTCCTTCAAGCCCCAGCCCTCCAAATCCTGATAATTTGTTGGCTCCTGGCCCTGGTTTTGCTCTTTCACCATCCGGCTCTTTACCGGCATCTTCATCAGTTTCTCTAACTTCAGCAAAGGCTCTGAATTTCACATTGTTTTTTGGTTTTCTGGTCGTTTACTTATTGCAGCAGCAGCTTTCTGGTGTGTAAGGTACATTGTTCATTGTTTGTTGGTGACAAACTCCAATTATTGTTCTTAGTGCTTTCACTTTCTCTTTTTCATGTTTTGTATATTTCGACTTTTTTTTTTTTTTTTTTGTAGTATATTTTGCTTTAGTGGTGTGATGTTAGGTATATGAAGTGTATGCCATTGTTCCGAGCTGTGATTAGATAATAATGGCATAAATAAATGAAGTCATCTCCATTAATGCAAGATCTGAAACAGAGCATTTTACAATTTATTGATACTTCATAGTACTTTCTTTTGGTTTGGCTACTTCAGTCAAGAAACATATAAATCACTAGAAAAGTATGTAGCAGAAGAATCTTTGTCACCAATAGAAACTCTGTTTATTACCAAAAAAAATGATTCTATATTTATAATAATCACACAAATACTTAAAACAGACAGAAGAAGAATAATGGAAAATCAGACAAATGAATAGGAATTACAATAACTACTATACTATGAGAAGGTAACAGATTTAAGTTCAGTTGTATGTTCCTTCACCTTCCCTTCAATATACAACACTACTGCTAATCTGAACTGCTGTTTTTTCTATAGGATATATAATATGCTACTACTTACTTTTATGATATCTAACTAGAAACTACAGAGCAACAGCTTTAACATTTTTAGACTTTGAACATCCGTTGAAAAACATCCCGAAAAGTCCTCCCTTGAGTTTGTTGAATTTCAAGGGGACTCCATTTCTTGGGAGTTTCTTTTACGGTATAATACTTCTTCCTCAGCTCCATATTCTCATCCTTGAGCACTTGGACAGCCAAACTGAGTTGTCTGATCACTTCAAGCTTTTCTTCATCTTTCTGCATCAATTGACCCTTCTGAACCTTGTTTTCTTCTTTAAGTCTCTCCACTTCTTCCTTTAGCTTCATCAATTCATTATTATAGATATCGCTTGAAACTTCTGTTACTTTTTGGTCAAGTAGGGTTCCATTCTCCTTTTGGACATCAACTTCTTTTACTACTGTACCAGTTTCATACTTGTCTTCCTGCTGGGGATTGTCAACTTCTTCCTCAGGTTCTTCATCTTCATGATCAGGGTCATCAACTTCGGATTCCGCATAGTCTTCAGTCTCAGTCTCAAATGACTCGGAGTAGCTATCATAGGCTTTATCCATTACATTTGTTGTCTTCTCTGCACAGTACTTCATGGAAGAAAATGGGGATCCCAATGTTGTTACAAGGCGAGTTCCAGGGTCTGACTTAACTTGATCATACCGTTCAGCCAGTGAACGGTGGGCTCTGTAGAAGTCTTCCACCAAGCTAATTAACTCAGGCCGCTTCTTGTAATACATTTCGGCACGTTGGGCAAAAGAATCTGCATCTTCCTCTATCAATTTTAGCATTGCCTTTGTCTTGCTGTCCAGCTCTGCCATTGATATAAACCATTTAATAAGTTAAGCAAAAAGGATATTAAGCAATTATTTCTCAGAAAGTTCAATAAGATGGTCAATGTTACTGTTCTCCCTGATATATAGAAAGCATCAAATGTTCTGGTCTTTTAATGAAGCAAAGATCTTTCAGATTACATGTGAGATAGAAAAGAGAAAGCATGAAGAATTGCTGATTAGAATAGAAAAAAGAAAAAGAGAAGAATAAATAAGTGGTGATTAAACTTATATAAGACAGGGTCCTACCTACTTTTTCAGTTATTAAAGAATCTATACTTTGTTCTTTAGAATAATCCTATTGTAATTAAACTGATTGCAATGGGACCAATTCATAATTAGCTCATGAAGAGCTCTTTTAAGGCCTAATAACTGGAGCTGCAAAGGTAGTAATAAAAAGGCTAACTAAAAAGTGGAAAATGGTGGAAAAGTAACAGTGTTTGGTGGGATTTCAGTTTCACAGTCCTGTACATTTTGAGGGCCACCCATATGTACAAACCAAACCTGTCAGATTTTACACCAAAGTCATGAAGATTATAAGATATGGGTTTTGAAAACATGAACAGTAGCTCACTCATCTCAGTACTACCAAACTCATCATGCCTTTGGGACCCCTACCACAGGCACAAACCCTTGGCTCAAAGTCAGAGAGCCCAGTAACAAGCAATTCCAGGTTGTCAGGTCTCTAAATTTCAAAAAATTGAATCATGAACCCAAGAACTAGATTCACTGTTAGTGGCTTCACTGTTAAAATTTGAAAGAAATAGGATTATGTTTATGTGTACAATGTAAGGACACAGTTCATGTCTACCCCATAAAATAGTACTTTTGGAGAGAACAGAAAAAATTGTCTTTCAGAGAAAGAAAGTGACATCTGAGGTTTGAGGTTTTCCTTTAGGCTCTAAGTGGTGGAAGTGGAACCTTCTCTCATATAATACTGACTAATTAATCAAAAAGAAAACATAGGGCCCTACAATTATCAGGCTGTCACCAAAAAATCTTCCTATAGTTAGTAATCTCTGTATATGGGAGTAATATTTTTTTTGTTCCTAACCTTCTTCACTCTTTAGTCTTCACCATCCAATTCTCATGAATCCATTGCAGGCCCACCACTTGCCAACTTTTCCCCCATTAACAAATCCCCATACCATAAAAATCTTGTTTTTATGCTAAGAAAAAAGGGATCCACCACATCAAAATTTTAAAGGTTAACAGACAAGTCTCCATGATTTCATTTCACTTGTAAGTCAAATCTTTTTTTAGCTTTTACATGCTTTGATGCCAATAAAGTATAAACTGACACTGTAGGAAAAGAAATTCAAAAACTTTGAATCATTCAAAAGAAAAAAAGCACATGCCTTCCAACGGTCAAGAAGCAAGAAACATCAAGAAAGCTTAAAGAGAAACCTTGTGTTCTAATCTAACCGGAAGAAACAACTGAAGAAGGTTATATAGAACAAAAAGAAAAAGAAAGATTATATCTGATATCATGAACAAAGTAGAAATGGAAAGTGGGATTTACCAGAAAGAGTGGATTGAAGCCATGGAGAGCGCTTGGGACCGTTGTGATGACTCTCAAACCACCACCAGCGTGAAGTTCCCATCTTGTTCATCATCTCCACCACCATCTTTCTCTCTTCTTTACCTTAACACGAAAGACACCAAAAGCCAAAACTTTACAAGCAGAAACTAACATTTAACTGCCATTTGTGAAGAAAGAAGAAAACTAATAGTATATCACAGTAGAAAAGAGAAGGTTAAAGAATGAAAAAACCGAAATGAAGAAACACTTATCAGTTATCCCATATATATAGTGACAAAAGAAGGAACAGTTTAGGCATGGAAAACAGAGGATTAGAAGGCTAATATAGTCAAATTAGATATAAAACCAAAAAGGCGGAATTTTCAGAATTCAAACCTGCCAAATAAGAGAAACTAACCAATACACTAAAAAGATTAACTAGCATATCTATAATATGGATAGAAAATCAAAGAAAAATAGATTTAAATGGAAAGAAAATCCATTGCTTCAATCTAGTGGCCCCTTCTAGGATTCTGTTTAGAATGTTGAAATAACAACCTATCAAACACCCTGAAGACAAAGTCTTAGATTCCCACCAAGAAATAAACACAAACACTTCATTGCAAAACTCCCATTACAGTTTCATCTTCAAAGTTTACAAACAAAACGAACAAAGAAATGAAAACAGAATCCTTCTATGTTAATAAGAAACTTTTTTGCAAAGAGACATGTAATAATAATAATAAGAACAGATATACATAAATGTGAAGAGAAGGAGAGGCTGGGAGAGAGTTTGAGTTACCTGAAAGACTTGGGTTTTGAGGTTGAGAGGGAGCGTTGCTCCTTTGTCTTTACTCTGCTTTCTTCAGTCCACCTTACTACCAACTGTGAGGAAGAAGAGAGAGAGATGGGTTTTAAATACGCCTTCCTCTCCTCGAGTTTCTGATTTATATTTATTTTCTGTCTTCTTTTACTGCTTGGATTGTGGTCTGTCCTATCACTTTATCCCACGTGTTAAAAACGCCAAAGATTTCGCACTCTCCAATGCCGTGAAAAGGAAAAACGATTAATACTAATTAAATTTTAAAATTTAACCCAAATCCTTTCAAAAAAAAATTAATGCCCCTTTATTAGCATTCGGCCCGTCTATTTTTATTGTTCTTGTCACATTAAAATTCATAAATTTGACTATATATAATGTTCATACTTATGGAAATTTGAAGTGTGATTAACTAAGAAAAAGTGCCTTTGCCCTTTGGGTGAATTATACTAAGTATTATTATTATTATTATTATTATTATAATATATAGAAAAAGAAAAGGGACGGTGGATGAACAAAACGAGGTTAATAGTAACATGGAAGAAAGGTTAATGGTTACTTTTTCCCGGTAGATGGATCTTACTAAAAATTCTAAACCCTGATTTTGTGGCTAATCCACAGTAAACGATGTTACAATTAAGCAGAAGTCTATATTCAGTGAGGGTCCTTATTAAATTTGGCTTTGTAATTTGATAGAAAATGGTAATTGAATTTGGATTGGGTTGGGTTGAATCATGAATGTGTTGGCTTTGGAAGATAGAAAATGGCTCCAGCTCCAGCGCCAGCGGACATCATGTGGAGCGTACGAATACGTGGTCATGGGCTTATTAATTAAAATTAAAGTACTCCTAGAGGTAACGGTCGAAAATATCAGACACAAGTCAGAAGGTTCTTATTCTGATTGAATCTAAAAATGGTGATTAATTTATAAAATATGTATTATAATTACACTATAAATATAGTAAGAAAATATAATTGGCATTATTAATAAAGATGTTTATATCCTGACAACTGGTCGTCAGGCTTAAATTCATAAATTTAGGACGAATTTAATGCTGGGTTTTGCCGGTCGTGTTCAATCCATGATAAAAGAAATAAGACAAAGCCTAATTGTCAACATCTTCACCTTAATGGACCTAAAGCGTTTTCGAGAACCAGTTCAAAAGCTCCTCATCCTTCTCATCACTATCAAGGAAAAAAAAAATCCTAGTGACCTTTCTTGCATCTCGACAGACATGGCAAAAGAATCTCATCAACAAAAAAACTCAGAATTTTCTATTTTCTGGTAAATTAGGAATATATGGTTCAAGAGCAGCGACTTTTGACACTGTGATAAATGCCTGCAAATGATTTTTCTTCACATACTCAATAATACTTGTCATTCCAAATTTGGCTCATACGAAATTCCTCACAAGAAAGTTAAATCTAAATCTAGCATTGAGAGATGAACAGTTATATATAAAAGTAAGCTAGTTTCATTTTCTGGAATCGAGTAAGCGAATAGAAATTTACCATCAATCATCATCATCCGTCTCAGTCACTAACTTTCTTTCCATTTCTGTACACTACTCTATTCTGCTATCATTCTTATCATTAATTAATCTTCCCTCTATTTTGTCTAATCACTAGTATTTACAAGAGCCAATCTTTATATCAACAGACCCCTAATATTATGTCATCAACACTAACTGTACAGTAATTAGCGAAGAAGCGGTTCTGTTGGTGAGCCAGGTGCAGGTGGCACAAATCCTCTCCCACCAAATACAGGACGCATGAAACGATCGTCAAACTTCCGCCAGTAGTAGTGGACAGTACGAGCTGGGGTAGCCAGGAGCATCCGCAGGCTGGTCGGACGAGGAATGCTGTCAACAGACCCGCCTCCCCTTTCAGTATCTGCTGAGTGCCCATTGGCAAGAAGGGGCAGATCCATTGACTTGGACAGTGAAGATTCAGAGGACATGATGTTGCTAAGGTGCTTCCTCGGCAGCAACAGCCTTATAAGAGGTTTAGTAAGTAATCCAAACACCTGAAACAGAGAAAATTAACCTTTCAAAGAAATGAACATTACCGGTTAAAGTTAATAATGCCAAACAAATAAGATGTGCTATTGAGGAAAGATTCTTTGCCGAGTTTATGACTAACAAATCTGAGATCAGATCAAGATTCCATACCAGACTATCAAAACTTAATAGAGGTACATGTGGAGAGAAATTCTGAAATTCAGCATTAGGCCAAGCCAATGAAGATAAAGTTATATGTGAAATATGCAGAGTAGATCTTATTACTACTAACAAACAGTCCAAACTTAAGGATAAAATTCCCTTACCACAGTACTAAAAAGAACAACAGTGATGGTGCTTGTTATCATTATGGCATTTCCACGCAGTTGAGTATGCCCTGCTCTAGTAAACTGCATACGCATAGAATAAAAAATTTCAACTTAGTAGGCAAGAACCAAAGTGAAAGTAACACTGGAAGAGAAGTCAGATGGCTATTCTCCAATCATATATTACATGCATTCAAATAGAAATGTGTGATATCTTCTTCTTCTCCCCTCTCTCTTCTTTTTTTTTTTTTTTTTTTAAATAATAATAAATTGGCTGGTAACGGATAATATCCTTCATACAGAAAGAATCCCACTCTCACACACCAATGCCAATGCATGCACCTGCCAATAACTGCATTAGATGCATGGAGGTTGCCATGCATTATTATTTGGTCAGGCACTCAGATGCCAAATCTTAGCCATGTTTTGCCATACCAACGCAAATTATTATCTCATCTCCTGTGAGGCATAGTGGCAAAGAATTAAGAAAGCCAGCCAATTTGTGCTGAGAAAATCAGAATTCTATCTTTCTACTGTTATTACCCCTTACCTTTATGATATTCATATATCAAAGACAAGGCATTTTGAAATGACTTATTTTCATCAACTAATGGACAATAACTCAATCAACTGCAGAAGTAAATCACACATCCTAACACCCAATTTACCTGATTATAAGCAAGTGCAATGGACACAGAACCTCGCATGAGCCCCGCCCACCATATTATTGCCTGTTTGACTTGAAAATGTCAGTGCATCAAGTATGTCGGGAAGAAAGGAGAAGTCAAAACATGATTCTAATACCAACCTGTTGCTTGAATGTAATTTTGTCACTCTGGGATTGTTGAATTACATTGGATATAAAGGATAGAGGAAATATAGAGGCTGCCCTTCCAACTAGAACTAAGCCAAGCAGTATTGAGCTCACACCAGCAGATGTTCCAGGACTACACAACCACATAATTTATCCAAATTAAAAATGGCTACAGATATTAAAATTGAAAATTGATACCAATTAAGGAAGAGTGAGATGCAGAAAATCATTACTGATGCAAATTACTATATTATACCATCCATATCAGTAAGATATTGAAGATGGTTTAAGAGGGGAGTCAAAAGAGGCAATATGTTATACATATGCAACAGGGGATGACTTGGCAAGACAGGATTCAATGCAAACGTCTTTTGGCCAAAATAAGCAGGAGTACCTTTTGCTAACAAACTTCCACTTCTCAATATCTAACGCATCCATACCAACATAGAGGAAGATTAAAACCTCTGAGATAAAAGACAGTGTTGCAAAAGTGTGCCTGCAATGATCAATAATCAGCACAAGAATGTCAAAACATGTTTATTTGGGTCTGAATACCCAAAGAGGGGAAAATGGGTGAAGAAGAGCTTTCAACATTTGGGAGATGGATTCCAAATTGACATACTTGGTGGTAGTTCTTGAACTTTCAGTCACATTATGCCATGTGTAGTGTGACATAACAATCCCACAAAAGAAAACCGTGAGTATGCTGCTCAAACTGAACAACTGGAAAACAGAAAACAATTGCCCAGCATTGTTATTTAAGATGATAGTGATATTAGATACAATATAAAGAAGGTTGCTGAATGCAAATGGATAGCTACAGCACTTGTAATACTTACTTCAGCCATCGTATATGAGAGGTAAGCCATGAGAATCATGAGAGCTATTTCACGATCAGTAGAGTGCCTGAAATTTGGTAGAAACTTAAGTACTTTAGTTTTAAAGAGAAAATGACATTTTAATTGCATAGAGCCCTGGATTCTCATGCCACATAGAAAGATAAGATGTCAAAAGCAAGCCATAAAGGAAGAGAACAATAGATTTTGACAAGAGTTATAAGAGATAGCATTGTTGTGAATGGTCTTAGTTTGTATTTTTTAACCCATTAAGAGTTCCGCCTAACATCTTATGTAAACAAGTATAATCTTTATTCGTTATCCATCAGTATATAATCTGTGACAAGTGACAAACAATCTATAATGTGAAACTCTAGATTGGTGATGAGAACTTTGTCAATCAGTTTATAATTTTGATATATTCTCAACAATTGCTGGTGTTAATAAATTTGCAAACATTTGACAAATTATAGCTTGTTAAATCCCTGAATAGAAAAAGGTCTATTGACATACTTGGGGAACTCCAGAAAACACATTTCAGTACTCTATCATATCATAGAGTTTAGTCAATGCTAACAGCTAAAAGTTGCATGCATGTTCATTTTTAAGAGAATGAACCACATAAACATGGATGATAACATGACTTAATTTTGAATCATTCAAGGATGAAACCACATATCTTATAATTTGCCCTTAACATACCTGCCAATGTACAACTTCTTTATGACATATGCAGTAAATAATCCAACCTGCAAGTGAAAAATGAATGTTACAGTATAAGAAATTATAAAATAATTGCATTTTCCACTCTCACATATCAAAAAAACCCTTAAACTATGCGAAGTTATTTCCAATTGAAAAAGAATATAGAAGAGAACAACAAATAACACACTGCAGGCATAATGAAAACGAGCAATAAGGCAATAGCATAATCAATTTATCCTCAAAGCTCAAGCTTTCATGGATCAAAACAAAATGAGGCCTCTTTGTGCTTCAAAATAATCAAAAAGGCCTAGAGTTCTGGAGAAAACTTATAGCCGAAGGCTAGTTCCTTGATCATCGAAAAATGAAGAGTTTATGTTGAAGGAAATTGAAACTATTTTATATGAGTAAACCCTCATTATCTGTAATAACATGTTAAGTAGTTAACAATTCCTTTACTCTAAAAGGTCCAGATTGTACTGAACACTACCTTAATTATGTCTTTCTTTGGAAAGACTAAAACATTTGAACTAAAAATCTCCTTCAAAGACCAGCTTCATCCAGGGCATAAATTAAATAAAAAGATGATTGCTTTACTTTCTATTTTCATTAATTGATTGGTCATGTAGGTGAGATCCTAGTTGTAGTTAAGGTGAGGATATAGTGAAAAAATAAGTGTTGAAAAGATTATACTAAGAAAATTATATATAAAATAACATTGTACTTTAATGTGTGGATTACTTAAATAAAGAATAGAAGACCAAATAATGAAACAAAAATTTGCAACTGCAAAGAAGATAGAACGGTATAAAATGACTGATAGATAAAGAGACAGTCAGACAGAGATAAGGACTCACCGCTACTCCTAGCAATGTGCTTGTAAGAAACAAGTATATGAAGTTCCCAAAGAATTCCAGAAAAATGCTTGAGTTGATGTTAGAGAGATCAAATTTCTGAATTGCATTAAAGAGTACAATCGATGTGGCATCATTGACCACACCTTCACCAAAGACTAGACTGTACAGAAGAGGTGTCTCATCCTGATTCAGCACCTGTCAGTGAAAATACAAGATTTAGCATACAAATTTTTGTTCATCATTCTTTTAACTCTCTAAACAGCAATACCTGCAAAGTGCAAACAGAATCTGTGGCTGAAAAGATTGCTCCAATTGCTGAAAGAAGAAAATTGTGTTAACTGTTAAGAGCCAAGATACACATAGAGAAATCTAATGAAGCAGCAAGCATACATAATAACTTTCTTAGATTCTTTCCTTTAATAAAGGGTATAACAAGTTGATATGTTTGTATGTGCATGTGTTTTGCATAAAATATCTAGCTTCCAAGGAGATGAAAAAGTATGTGGAGTATAGGGAGTAAAAATGTGATTCGAATGAAAAGAAATTAAGAGTCATTTTGTTCCTTGGCTTCATATTGCATCATAATGCAAGGATGAAAAATCTGACCAATTTTTGAATGGTGTTTTCCTAAGCATATTAGTTGAAAGTAAGCTTCAAGAAAGAAACATCAGAACATATTAATTAAAGATGCAGATAGTACCAAGATAATCTCCAACATCCAGGAAACCGACATCCAATATCTTAAATAACTTCATAGAACCTGAGACGAGATAAATGTAAAAGTTACAAAATGATTAATCCTCAAACACATTCTCACCTGGTACTAAATAGGGAAAGATATTTCAGACTTGCCTTTATAAATGCATGAAAATTGAACAACAGTAAAGATTCAATTAAAAACTAAAACATTTGAAAGGTTTGGATATACCTGCGGTTATGATGACAAACGATATCAGAGTACCAATAGCCCCAAACAAATTGATAGTAGCAAAGTTACGGAAAAATTTCTTCTTTTTAACCTGGAACCTGGTGGGTTAAAAAAGATCAGATCATTAAGCACACCACTTCAACAATAAGAAGATAAAAGGGCTGGAAGCATTTAAGCTTCAAGAAAGGAAGTAGCAAAGTAAACAAGCCCAGCCCAAAATATGAAGCTTCCACACTCTGTAAAAAATTTATTCTAGAAAAAAGTAAAAACGATTCATAACATTCAAAAGATATTTTTAATAATAGACAAATTGACCACGGCAGGAGAAAAAAAAGGGAAAGATTTGATAGGTTTAGCATAACTGAATCTTACCCGGCATTGAATATGATAGGAGGAAGAAGATACATAAAGAAAATTTGCTCATCAAACACTAGAATGTGCGAGCTTTTTCCTTCAGAGGTGAACAGAATAAAAGTACCGGTACAAAGACCCTGCAAATCACCCACAAAATGATCACCAAACAGAAAAGAAAATTTCAAAGTTCAAAGACCATTTTCCAGCGTTAATTCGAAGAAGCTAACATAAACAGATAAATTAGGGTTTGAATAGCAAGGGATCAAGGATTTGAAAACTCACGATGACAATGGCAGTTATGGACTCGTTAAACCATCGATTTTTCTGGAGAAGATGACCGATCACAATGCAGGTGCAGAGGAGCGCCACGAATAAAGTAATAGAATCTACGGAAGCATCTTCGTCGCCCAGAGCCATCTTTGAACTCTGGGAAATAAGCAGCCCCCTCGATCAGAATTCTGAAATAGCTTCCTCACTGTAAATAACTCAACTGCTCCAAGTACAAAGAAGTAAATTCAAATTACTATAACATCTCTTCAATAAAAGTAAATATAATCAAACAAACAAGCATTAATAATGAATTAGTGCCATCAAATAATTAGTCTAAAATTAGTTTTAAACCAAATAAACGGCTTAATTTTGTGTTTGGTTGCCGTAAAGCTAAGGAAATTTTTTTTAACGACTTTGAATAACATTGGGAAAAAATATTTTTGACTGGAAGTCAATTGTTTGACCCAACTGAAGTTCTCTTTTTTACAGTACACCACGCAAGAATGAAGAACGAAATAACATTATTAAAATTTTAAAAAATTATATATATTTGTTTCTTTATATTTTCCCTGCTTTCTCAGAAAGCAAACAAGAGAATGAATCAGTACGACAATTCACAGAATTGATCTATCAATAACAAGAACAAAAAATATACAATTCTTGCACATTAGCAAAACTTAACGACTAAGTATCCTTCACTCCTCCCGGCGGGAACAAAAAAGAGAAACAATTAATTGAAAATAAAAACAAGAAAGAACAATTTACCAGGAAATTTCTCTGCAACTCCGGAGAGAAAAAACAAAAATAGAATAAGGAGGATTGATATTTAAATTAGAAGGTGTTTGGGTGGTTCGATTCTTATAAAATTTGGGCTCTCAAGTAAAAATAAGAAAGCAGAGAATAAGTAGGAGAGAAGCACCTGATAAACGAATCCAAAGGTGGAAAGGAAAACCGCGAAAGCTTTTGATTGTTGAATTGGGTTGAAGTTTAATAAGGTGTAGTCGCGGACACCTGAGTCAGTGGAATCCCGTTGATTGGGACCGTACGATCTTTCACAGTTAATCTAATGATGAATTGTGGAGTTAGGAGTAGGACCCATTAGGAGCCAGCTTAGTGTGGACTCTACGCTAGTTATTGCCACTTGGTAAAGATTCTGTTCAACGACACTTGTGAAGCTGAATAAGTTTACTTATAGCGTATTTAAATTGTGGGGAACAGCCAAATGGCAATTCATTATTTTGCCTTCCTAGTTCCTTGCCAGTTGCCACTTACTACTCGGCTACTCCTCTGTAAATTGGGTTGGGCCGTAACTAAGGTATATTAGCTAAACTTGGCCCGAACTGAATGGGCTAGCCCACACAAACTCTGTTAATATTTGGGTTAACATTAAAAATGCAATTCAAACATATACATTTCAACATTTGAACGATAAATATAGATTCGAGCTTTGTAAATACAGAGAGAACTTTCTTTCCTTCTATATTTCGAATCATCTCTAAAGATATAACTTTCTTTCCTTCTATATTTCGAATCCTTCTATATTGGAAAATTTTAAGTTTATTTACTTTTTATAAATATATAGTATTGTATATATTCCATAAAGAAGCGTATGGAAGGAGATAGCTTACATAAATGATGATAACAAAATAGTAAGAATTAGTTATCCGAAAATTTAAAAAGCAAAATACAATATTCTCCTTCTTCTAACAAACAAAAGTAGTAGGATTAATCTCTTTTTTTTTCTTATCTTATCTAATAACATTATCTCATCTACATGCATTCATTACAAACACTTATCTACATACTACTAACGTGGCTACTTATGTGCACATTATGAACAATTCCCTTGATCTAAAAAAACAAAAAAGTTGCTTGATATTTTCAATTCCTTTTGTTTTGGCCATCCATGCTTTCAATTTCTTACAATTCGCATTAATTCAATATAAATTGACATAGGCTTTCACATTTTAATCTAACTAATGATTGAAATATTAAGAAAGTCATGTAAAGGTGTGGATTTAAGTCTCGTCTTTTACCTCCAACTCATCAATGACCAATCTGCTGAACCAATCATAAGGACCAATTTCGGGTCATTTTTTCGGATTGTGCAGCAAAACTCTTAAACTAATCATCATACTAATCCAAAAAAAAAAATTGACATTTAAACTTTCATTTGGGACCATTCAACTTTTGAACAATTTAACTTAGACTTGATTAGATGTGATCATATAGCTAATAAAACATAGTTTGTTTAATTCAGATTAATTATTAAAAATTGAATATGAAATTATCCTAGAAAAAAAATTTAGGGATCAAACTTCCCCTTTGTATAGCTCAAATTATAGATTAAACTAAATAAATTTTGAAGAAACATGCATTGCATGTAGACTTGTTATTATAGTAGTGCCGGAGCCGGGGCGGCATTGGGCTAAGTGAGGGATTTAGGTCTTAACTTAAGATCAGACAAGCAAAGGCCGAACTCCAAAGTCCAGAGGCCATAGTAGTATATAGTAGTAGTGACTAGTATAGGATAAGGAGCATGTGGGACCCACTTGGTGGCAGTGAAAAAAATTCTTGGTCTAATTTCCCCTGGCCCTCACCCCAACAGCAAAGCAGCTGCTCCACAACCATAATTATCACCACACACACAAACACACACAAAAGAAAAAGAAAAAACCCGCACCAAACCCAACCATAACGTCAAAAAGCCCTAACTTTGTTTTCCTCCACCTGCAGCAAACTGCAAATTTACTTATTTTCCTTCTCTGTCCAAACGACCCACTTTCGATTTCATCCAACTCAATCTGGGTTTTGACCCACAATGACCCGATAACCCGATCCATGCTGACCCGAGGGATGTTCTTGCATGCCCTTTGAATTCGATCCTTTTTTTATGGTTTGATTAATTGTTTCGATTTATATTATCTGCTGGTATTATGGGTCTTAGTTAGTTAGGATAAGAGGGAGAGATCTACGGAAGTTTGTTTGAATATATATTTTTTAGTTTTGTTTATTTATTTTTTTCATGGCTGCTTTTCGTTTCAGTTACTAGATTTATCGGGTGATTGGGTAAATTTGTGTTGTTCGTATAAAATTATAAGATTTTGGTGCTTAGTGTTGCGTCTTTATGCTATTTTTAGTTGGGAGTTATGCTTGTCTGCATTGTTTTGGAGGGTAATTGGTGAGAATGGGGAGCTGACTCACTTTAAGTTTTTCTTTTTAGATTTCTGTTCGGGCTTATTTGACTTCTGGATCGTGTTGCTCACTGCTTATTAGCTTATTCTAATGCATCAAATTTCAGAAGTTGTGGAATGTGGGTTGCTTAGAATGTCTGAGAGAATAATTTGGCAATGAAGGCTGTGATTTCAGGGATTTCATCTTGTTTGTTAGGAATATTGGAATAAATTGGATACTTTTAGGTACATTGCTGAGATTTTAGCAATTTTAGGGGTGGATCGGTTGTTAATTTATCCTGGGATTTTTAGAGGGTTAGCAGTAAGGAGGCATCAATGTCGTTTAAGAGCATTATCCAGGACATGAAGGAGGAGTTGGGGAGTATATCCAGAAAAGGGTTTGATGTGAAGTTTGGGTATGGCATGAGATCGAGGTCACATAGGGTAGTTCAGGATAGCTCAGTTGCAGTTGATGCGTTCAAGCAGAGTTGTTGGGCAAACATGCCGCCTGAGCTTTTGAGGGATGTCTTGATGAGAATTGAGGCATCAGAGGGTACTTGGCCTCCACGAAAGAATGTGGTTGCTTGTGCTGGTGTTTGTAGGAACTGGAGAGAGATTATGAAGGAGATTGTGAAAACCCCAGAAATTTCAGGCAAGTTGACGTTCCCGATCTCATTGAAGCAGGTAATAATACATGTCAGCCTGAACTATTTTCTTTCATCTGCTTTTTAGTACACATTTATTAGTTTTTGATTGGGTGGCAATCATTGGTGCTCCTTGAGATATTGTGAACTTTAGTTCTTTGATGGTATAATTGCTTGAATAGTTATCTGCGTAAAATAGGCAGTAAGCTCTCCGTCTACACTTGGAATAATCATTATTCATTACTTAGCTTAGCCATGAATAAGCATCCAGAAAGTTGAGGCACATCTTCAAAGTTATAATTGATTTGTTTTTGCAGCCTGGTCCAAGGGACTCTCTCCTTCAGTGCTACATAAAGCGGAATCGTAGCAACCAAACATATTATCTTTACCTAGGCTTGAATCAAGGTAAGCTGCTGCTGATAGGGATTTTGCTTATGCTTGTTGATTAATTGATGGATATGTTATGTAGTTTGTTTTCCACAAAGTTAGTGACTTGACTGTGTGATGAGTGTAGTGAGGGCCTTGTTTGTCTTTGGGTATGTTTCCTTAGTGGTATATGTGAAACTTTTTTTCTTTTGTCTAATTTCTGGGCAGCTTCAAATGATGATGGAAAGTTCCTTCTTGCTGCAAGGAAGTGCCGACGTCCTACCTGCACTGATTATATCATCTCATTAAATGGTGATGATGTGTCAAAAGGAAGCAGTACCTACATTGGCAAATTGAGGTATTTTCAGCTAGATTATGATTGTGACTGATACTTTACTCGTTTTGGAAACCTAAACTTACCTTCATTTGCTTTAATAGATCAAACTTTTTGGGGACCAAATTCACAATCTATGATGCCCAGCCTCCAAATGGTGGTGCCAAAGTTACTAAAAGTCGCTCCACAAGGCTAATTAATATGAAACAAGTTTCCCCTCGAGTTCCAGCTGGCAACTATTCTGTAGCGCACATCTCATATGAATTGAATGTCCTGGGTTCTAGGTAAGGTGTATATTGAAAGTTACTCTCTCCCTCTATTTCGCCTGGGGTGGTCATCACTCGGCACCTCAATTGTTTTTTCTATCACTGAGATTAACATCATATTCTGGAAAGTAGAGGTCCAAGGAGAATGCAGTGCGTCATGGATGCCATCCCAGCCTCTTCTGTTGAGGAAGGAGGTGTTGCTCCCACACAGACTGAATTCCTACACAGTAATCTGGATACGTTCCCATCCCTACCATTCTTTAGATCAAAATCAACCCGCTCAGAGAGTTTCCAATCAGGACCTTTATCTGTCCAGAAGGATGGGATGCTGGTCTTGAAGAATAAGGCACCCCGGTGGCATGAACAACTACAGTGCTGGTGTCTGAACTTTAATGGACGGGTGACAGTTGCTTCGGTAAAAAATTTTCAGCTGGTTGCGTCTCCAGAGAATGGAGTTGCTGGGCAGGAACATGAGAATGTCATTCTCCAATTTGGGAAAGTGGGGAAGGATGTATTTACTATGGATTATCAGTATCCAATCTCAGCTTTTCAAGCATTTGCTATATGCCTTAGTAGCTTTGACACTAAGATTGCTTGTGAGTGATTTACAAACAGGTATGACTCTAGCATAACTCCTGAACTCTTGACAGATTGAATTATATCCCAATATAATCATTATCAAACCATTTTTACACTTTCTGGAGTTGAAGAAATAGTTGAGCCTGTTTTGCCATATGTTGACATACGAAAGTCACAGACATATTCTAGATTATGTGACACAAACATCCACGTATTAGGTAAAATAATACTTTACTTACAGTATTCATCTTGTGATTATACCAAAGAGAAAAGAATATGTCTGTGACTTTGTCAGCTCTAAAGGTGACTGCTTCTTTTCGCTTTCAATCAGCGTAATAATACATCCTTTTTGCCTGGGATTTTTTTTTTAATCCTGTGCATTTCCTAATGGATCTGAAGTGAAGCTCCTGGTTTCTAACTGCAGGTTTTGCCAGACGCAAAATAGTTGGTTTGAGGGTAGTCATGTTATCGACTTGGATTGTTCTGCTACAAAATTTGTAGGTGCTTTCTGGTTTCCATATGATCAGTTAGGATTTAACTTTTATTTTAGTTCTTTGCTGTACATATAACTGTTTGTATTAAGAGCTGAGACATGAGAATGTATGTTGGCCGCGTGCCTTGCTAACATACTCGTCTCTTTGATCATTGAGCGAGTGACTAGAAATCTTTTGAGTGGTTTCTTGGATTTGTTAATGGGGTTCCCTAATGGATACTTTTGGCCCTTTTAGATATCAACTTCTTAATTTTTGCAGATGGTGGCACTTATAAATGTCAATCATAAACTCTTTTAGCGGACTGCCCATAACTCTTGATATCTACTTTGCAAATTCTGGGTGAATCTTTTGTATGTCATCTAGGCAAACAGTTGTTCTTGAACTTAACCTCCTCAAGCTTGAGACAAAATTTTCTTTTATTCTCGAAGGTTGATGGTTTGTATCTGTCTGAGTCTGACAGTTTTAGTATCGGAGACAGCCGAGCTGCGGATAATTACCTTTGAACGTGAACTTGGTAAAGAAGCATATTTCTGTTGGAATTGAGGATTGGAAATGTTATTCTACACAAATAAACATGCAATTTATCTGGAGCTTAATTAAGGCCCCGTTCTTTTCATCAGTTGTTTCTTATACTCCGATTCGTGGGCACACTCCTAATGTCCAATCAACGATATCAATTGTCATTACTCATTAGAAGAGAAGAAAAAGAATAGCATGAACATTTCCAGGGCCAATTAAAAGTGAAGTATTAATGCTGATACACCAGATTGCAAAGTAATAAAATGGAAATTGTAGTGGGAAGAATAAGACAAAGTGTGGCAGCAGAAAGAGAAAGTAAAACTACTAGTAGATTGTAAAGTTTTATTATGAAGGCATAAGGCACACGACACAAAGTGAGGAGGTGGCACATGAGGTCTGTGGAAGAGGCACAAGTGACAAGAGGATCAGAAAGGAGGGCCACCAGGGCCGGGGGGACCATAGCCACCACGAGGTCCACCAAAGCAGTCCTGTAGCACCCAACAACAGCACAGGCAGTAGAAGCTGCAAGTACAACCCACCCGTTAAGGTTTCGCAATTTATTAGTAAAAAGTGAAACCGAAATTAACTAGACATGGGATGAAAGATGCTTACCAAGAAGATATCATGTTACACAATCCATCAGCAAAGCCACCAAAGAAACCACCAGGCCAAAAACCAGGGCCTCCAAATCCAGGGCCCCAGGGTCCTCCGGGTCCAGGACCCCAGGGACCTCCGGGTCCAGGACCCCCTGGCCCAAAACCTCCAGGTCCTCCTGGACCAGGACCCCAACCACCAGGTCCTCCGCCCGGTCCTCCTCCCCATCCACCAGGTCCTCCGCCCGGTCCACCAGGTCCCATTGCTAACTTTCTACTCTCACTTCACGTTTCAACGCTTCCACCACCGGCAACAAAGTTGAGAAACAAGTGAAATTTGAAAAAGGAGGGCCGATCCTCTTGGAACAAGTATAGCACCCAATATGCAGAAATAAGAAGGGAGTTTACTTAAGGGAAAAGATTTTTAAGCTAGCTGTATTGCAGGGGCTTCTCACCAACACGTCCACCGGTTTCTCATACCCATGAGAAAAACCTACCAGTCTTTACTATTCCTATCAAGTAGTACCAGTATATATTACTTTACTAACTATCTACCATTCTCTCGTTGACCCTTTAATCCATCGTTCTTTAAATGAGAAATGCACAAGATTTTTAAGCTGACAATCACAAAAGACCTCATTAAAATCCTTAGCTCTGTATGTTTTTGTCAATGCTAATGCCAGGAGAAGTGATAAACCTTAAGTTAACGATGAACTAAACTGCACAGCTACAAAGCTCTGAATATATGGAACCCTTTTAATAAATTTATTTATAAATTGGAAAGTATTAGTAGTTGTTATAGTTTTGATCCAGTTAATTGACTTAGGCCCTCGGATCATGTAACTCAGTCGTTGTACAAGTAATCAAATGTTGTCTTCATAGTTCATATCCAAAACATCTCCGATTTGAAGTTGCAAACCCTTCCCTTCCCCATGATCAAACTTGACCAGATTATCATCAGTAGATTAGCTTCCTTTTATTTCTCTTATTATTAGTCTCTGATTCTCTCTTTGCAATTTTTTCATCAATTCTGAAATCTGGAAATCTGGAATGCATATATTCGATTTGATTACCCCTCATCCATGTTAAAGAGCACAATGAAATTATTTAGAGTTAATACAAAATCCAGCAAAGCCAAAAGAATCTGTTTTCATAACAAAATAAATAAATCTGAATCTTTAAAAAGGTAATTAGGGAAAGAAAAACTTCAAATTAAGAAGAGAATAGATAGGGGAATGAATGGTTAATAAAAGCCTCAGATTAGCATTTTGGCACATTCCTCAGCGCAAACAACAACCCATGTAGAAAGGCTCTACACGGAGCGCATAATTTGTTGCTGCTGCTCCGCCTCATTTCTTCTCATCATCAGCTTCTATTAACAACAACCCTAACATAATAATTAAAAACCACTGCAAATTTTTTTCTTTAAAAAAAAAAAAAAAAAAAACAAAACAAACAAACAAAACAGGAAGAGATTGAAAAAAATAAATTATCGGGCAGAAAATTCCAACTTTTAAGACATCAAAACTCAACCAAACAAAACTCTCAGGCGTGGTAATTGGTAAACAGGTCTCGGCTGCGACTGCGATTGATCGGATGCAAGCATATATAGATAGACCATGTATGAGAATCGTCTTAGGGTTTTGTTTGTAGCCGGGGAAAATTATGGGCTTTTAGCCCAAAAGATTGGACCTTTTCATGCTGATTGGGCCTAGAAAGTTTGTTTCTAATCACAGTAGGTGTAGCATTTTCGACCCAAACATATATAACCATTATTAGGCTAATTAGTAATTTATCAATGAGAATATATTTGGGATGGGTCTCTTTTATAGCCTATCATTTAATTTCATGTTCACATGTAATAAAAAAAAAATAATAATTGGTTATTTTCCCCACGCATTCACATGGAGTGCTTATATGAGTATTTTTTATGTAGTAGATTTTTCCGTGTCTTGAAAGTGCCTATTTATTTACCAAAAAAAAATGCCTATTTTATGATCAAATCTTCTAATTTGACCAACTGGCCAAACTTTGCAAATTTGTCTAATTTTCAGCTCTAACCTGCCGTTTAATTTACATTTTATTCTAGGCCTCTCTAGAAAATTAGATAGTGAAAGTTTCTATATAATAATGTGGATACATAAGTTAAAAGTAATAATGAAAAGATATAAAATATATACTTTACTTAAAAGGATAATACATTTGAACCTTAGTAAAATGCATGCATGTGTATAGGATATGACATGAACTAGATGGCTCAATTTTCCTTTTTTGTTCAAATTATTCTTGAATATGTTGTTGCTTGTCAACCAAGATCGCCTAAAACTGAAAATTACATGCTGGTAACAACCAATTTTAGAAGGCAATCTTTTTGAATCACAAGTACAGGAAAGCTGTCAAAGATCGTTTAAAACGAATTTTGTTATTACTACTATTATTTATCATATCATAATCCGAATATACAACTTGTCATAGCCCAAATGCAGTAGCCCAATTATATGCATCTATTAGTACCATTAAAGCGCATTTACATTTTTTTTAGCCCAAATATGTTTGAATGTAACTGGATTAGTCCGTATATATAACGGCTAGTCTGAATACTGCAATTCAGCTTTGAATTGATAATATATTATTATTTATATTATAATAATAATAATACAACAACAAATCTCAATTCTCCCCTCTTGATTCTCTGATTTCTCTCATTCCCTCGTCTTCTCGATTAAACATAACTCAATAAGTTTCTTTTTTCTTTTTTGTCTCCGACCCAATATCCAAAACTTTACTTTACTTTGATTAATCCGTATCCGACCTGATATCCATAACTCATAACTTGTGAGAATGAAAATATAAATAATGGACGCATAAGTGCATAAGCATGATGATAAGCACTTGAGCCCGTTAAACTTGTAAAATGGCAAAGTAGCCCAACAATAAAGGTCCAAAGGGAAGCCCATGGAGCATGATCTGCACATGACACATATATATAGCAGCAGGCGACCCTACTCAAAACAAATGCAGCTGGGGGCCTGGGGCTGGTCCCTTCCAATTTAAAGCAAAAGTATAGCCAACCATTAACTAAACCCCAGATGGCAACACCAATTTCGCCAGGCAGAGGAGTTTCTGGTTCAGTTTTTATCACTCTTAGCCTACATACAGTAACTAATTGTCTTCTTCTTCTTCTTCTCCTTCTCAAGTACTTAATAAATATTTTTCTTTTTTTTAGTATATGTTTTGTACTTCAATGGATCCTACATATAATATGATAATAATTATATATATACTATAGCAGTAGATTTATATATATACAATACAACTCGTACACAGCTAGCAATCTGACAGTACCTTCTCAAAGTATTTATAATCATGCTCACATAATTAAACTTCTCATCAAATCAAAAAAATAAAATACTGATCCGTACACCAAAATTAATACCACAAAATCCAACTGTATTTGTTTTGATCTTGAAAGGCCAGCAGCAGCATGCAAACTACCAAATCTTTCACATGTTCTTTTTTTTTTTTTCAAGGCCATTTTGCTACTACTACGTTAATTATATACAGAACAATTTGGTGGGTTTTTCTTTTTGCAGATTATTTTTGGCCCGTTGCATGAGCCTTTAATTGCTCGAAAAAGATATGTGCTACTTACTTTGTAGAAGTTTCAAAGGTTTTTTTTTTTTTTTTTCAAATTTGGATAGGTGACACCATGAAGCTAAGGCCACCTGGTGCCAGTTTTCCTCACCCGCATTGGCTCTCTCAATTTTCATTGCCTCTATAACTGACCCTACTGCTTAAAATGGGTATCCTTTCTCAATGATTTACAACTCTCATTCTAATCTACTACTACTTCTCTACCTATATTTCTCACTTTTGCTTTAATTCTTCCTTTTCTTTTCTAACAATTATTGCTTTGCTTGGCTTGGTTATTTTTTTTTTAACGGTAAAGTAATTATATTGAAGAAACCAAAAGGAGGGAATAAAGGTGCCTCGTTAAAACCTTCCAGAGGAAAAATCCAATGGGAAAAAATCCTAAGGAAGGAAACTATGGTTGAGAAAAATTCAATTGATGATTACAGAGGAAATCTACTAAGAATGGAACTTTCAGAAACTGGGTAGAATTTAAATTTATTATTTGAGCCAAAAGAGAAAGATACATAGTTTTTGATTTGTTCATCTTACATGCAATTAGTAATGGTAGGAAGCATAGTCATTGGGCTCTTCTCGGACATCAATATCAGTGTTATAAATGAGAAATAAAGAAACCATCAAATCAAATGAAGAAATTTTTTTTTTAAAAAGAGGGGACCCTTTTTTTTTTTTTTGGTGAAAAGGACCCATTTTTTTTAAGTAATGGGACATATATTAATCCTTGGATGAGTGGTCCAACTTAGGGGTATCCCATTTATGGCCAAAAAGTAGCTTAATCGGTGAATTGCAGCCATTGGATTATAGGAAAGGAAATTGTAATATTGTATGATTGGGAAATTCAAATAATCACGACCACTTAAATAAAATTAAGATATACTATATCAATTGAATTTGGAACCCACCAACAAGGGGTTGGATCAAGTGGTAAGCGGCTTGTTCCAGCTTAAGCAGGCCTCAGGTTCGAGACCTTGCGTACACAGCTATCCCTGTTGGGCTGCTGGGAGACTCACCCACCATAATCAGGTGCGCAATGCAGGTCGAAGATCCGGATTAATCAGGACAAAGTCCTGGATACCGGATGAGATAAAAAAAATGAATTTGGAAAAAAAAAAAAAAAAAAGGAGTGGGCAAAGGCCCATGATAAAAACTGCTCGAATCCTACAGATGGAATTGATAACTCAAAGCTAACATTTTTGGGTGTGAAGGTTCACCAACTGATGGTCCCATAGACTTTACCATTGTGGCAAATGATGTTACCCATTAACCATTTTTGCACCCCATGTTAGCTGGGAAATGATTTTTGATTCACATTTATTGCCCAAATCTACTTCTTTTAATTCATCAAATCTTAACTCTTTGACAAAGGAAAGAAACTTGGCAATTTTTTGCAATGCCAACACATTTGGAAAACAATACTACTAATTTAATAAATGCCCCAATTTAATTTCTAATGTGTCAAATAGGGAAAAAAATGTACTCCATATAAATTTCCACTATTTCAATAAATTATTTCCTCTGAATTGCCAATTTGGTTTGGATGATTATAACATTTTTCAAGCTCATATAGGAACTTATTATAACTAATTTGATTAATTAGTTGTCAATAAAAGGGTATGCTTCAAAAGTCCAATCATGTACCATCTCATATAAAGACATATGGAAATTGTTATTGATTGCCAAATAAGACAATTTCACAGAATTTTCCAGCCAATTTTGACTGCCTTGCCAGTTTCTTTAATTTTTATTTTTTTCCTTTTAAACTTTGCCGGTTGTTTAATCAAATTGAAATTGGCTCAACCTCAAGCATGCTGAAGCTAAATTTGTCATTTAGTAGTAGACAAAGCTTTGCCAAGAACTTTCGTAAAGTCTGTCACCAGAACATGATGCTGCTACTACTTTTTTGGGGCTAAATCAAGTAACTAAGATTAAGATAAGATAATGATTGATTCTAGATTAATTGGTCTTAATTAAATGCCGTCTTTAACTAGAAATTAATAACACAAAAAAAAGTATCTTTCAGCCATTTAAAAGCTTTGAAATTGATATTTATCTTTCTTTAATTTTTTTTTGATAGATTTATTCCTTCACCAACCCTTTTAATTCTTTCTGTTTATTCTTAATTATGAAAAAAGAAAATATTAATTTAATTAATCTAATTCTTGAAACTTTAATAGATTTAGTATATTAATTAATTGAATGAGTCGTGATGGGTGTGGTTTTAGATATAGTTGACTTTTTGAAAATTTTGATGGAACGAATAATAAGTAAAAAATATCAAAATGTTGATAGAAAAAAAAACTATTTTAACTTTTTGCATAGAGAAATCACATCAATATTGTTGAAAATGGGAAACAACTTATCCTTGGGCATCCCCATGTGAGTGAATAAATCCAAACCTAAATCAGTCAATTCATAAGCCTAACTAAAATAGTACTAAAATATATACTAATCACTTGACCTAATAATAGTATAAGTATGATTCGATTTAAGATTAGATTAGATTAGAGCTAAGCTGAGCTGAACTTAACCATAACTAGTCTAATCAATTAAGTATAATAATTATGTATTCAGCCGCACTCCATGCATGGAGGCAGGCTGAAGCATGCTAATTTCGTGGAAATCTCTAATGGGTAACCTTCTTTTTGTTTTTCTTTTTCTTTTTCCTTTTTCCTTTTTCCAGAAGAAAAGTTCTCAAATTAATGTTGTGCTTGTATCATTTTTTCCCTATACTACTGTTAGTATATTAGATATTTTCCTTGCGTATTTGCGTCGGATTTTTCAGTTTTTGATTTGAATAGAGTAATTTCAATTTTAAGTAAAATTTTATATATAATAGTAATTAAGTTAAATTGAAGAAAATATTGTTGGAATTCTAATGTCTATCAAATAATTATATACTATCGGAAAAAAATGGAGTTTTATTTTGATTATAATTCAATGTTTTAAACTTATTTATAAATATTATTTGGAATTTCAAATATATAATAATATATTGGTGTTCTCTCAATCAATCAACTATAGACAAATGTCAGCATGAGAAGAGCCAAATACTGAGGATACACAGCAGTTTGGGGATAACTTTAATAGTAAGGTATAGATATATTGGTGTTCTCTCAATCAATCAACTATAGACAAATGTCAGCATGAGAAGAGCCAAATACTGAGCATACACAACAGTTTGGGGATAACTTTAATAGTAAGGTGTAGATATTTGTCACATTAGAGGTTGTATTTTGGTAAAAGTAAAATTCTTTGCTTATTTATTTCCACCTATATTATTATTAGTTGTGTTTTTATGGAGCAGTGGAATCCGATTTTAACTGAAATTTACTTCATATAATAAAGCTTTTATTAAGATGATTTTTTTGAGATAATTTTATTAAGATGATTGGATAAGTAGGAATCAATCCAATTAGCTCTCGATTATCTGTTTTGCTAATACAAATCCTTTAAAAAAAATCATGTATCCTTAAGAATTAGATACACACACGCAAATAGCTTTAATAAAAATTCAATTCTTCAAAAAAAAAGCTTTAATAGAATTCGAAGTGGAACATAAAGAGATTGATATCCTCAATTAGATTGCACGTTTTTTAATCTCCTTTTTGTTTATAGCTTATAAACATTTGAAAAGACAAATAATTTTTTTTTGTTCAAATGAAAAGACAAATAATGTACACCTTAATCGGTGCCCATATATATATAGTATACTTATCTTCAAAAAGCAAATGAAGTTTCAATTTTCAAATGGAGTAAGCATCTTTTTTACCAACTTTCGGACTAACTAAACTCAATTTTATTTTATGGTATTAAAGAAAAAGAATGAAACCGTAAACTAAAGTCGTCAACAACAATTGGCAATTGCAATCAAGTAGTTAGAATAGAAATGTAGTAATATATATGTTAGCCAGCAAATAAAGTCTACATGGGAAGATTTTGTAGTAGCAATTATTCTTCCTAAATCAAATTTTTAGATGTCCGATGCGCCAAGGAAGTCAAAGCAAAATCAGTGATGAAATCTTGAACTTGGCTGACCCTCTTTTTTGAACCCCATCTCCATCTGAAAATTTCATTACTACTCAAATTTGATTACGCCAGAAATCAGGTAACATCCCAACTATATATTGCAATCAATCATGCAACTTGTTTTTGTTTTATTTTTGCAATGGCCGGTCTGATTAATGAACCTAATGTTAGAAACCCTAGTAAACTATTGTTAAGGATAATTATAAGATTTTATTTTTAAGAATAATAAAGAATTTAAGAAGAGGATAAATGGAGAAGATAGCAAATGAAATGAAGACACGCAAGTACGACTATTGGTAATTGGTAAAAGCCTAAAAGGCAAATAGGGCTTTTTTTTTTTTTTTGCCATCGAGGGCTGGTTGTTCACTCAGGCTTCGTTTAGTAGAGCGGTGTGGTAGCGGTGCGATTGATACTGACGGCTCAGTAGCAGGTGGAGTTTTAAGGAATGAATTTGGAGAATGGATTAATCAATTTGCAAGAAGGTTGAGCCATGCTTCATGCATTCAAGCTGAATTATGGGGCTTAGAGATGGCCTCAATCTTGCTCTTACACTGGAAATTTACAATTTGATCGTTTCCATTGATGTTAAAGTTGTAATTAGCCTTACACACTCTGCGGACATTAAACACACATTCTTTTGGCCCCTTAATAGCTGATTGCAGGAATCTAATGAGACAATTAAACAATATATGGAGATCATGCGTTAGTATAGAGAAGGAAATAAATTGGCGGATGCACTTGCCAACCAAGGCAGAATCATGACCGAGAACTTTACTTATTTTGATGCCATTCCTGGATTTTTGTTTGATATTTTCATGGAATATGGAATGTGTTCAACACTTCCTAGAGCTGTAAACATTCAAGAGCATTAAGTTCTTTGGGCTTGTAAACTTTTTTTCTTCATTTATGATAATCATTACCTTTATGATGATGATGATAAAAAAAAAAAAAAGGGCTGATTGTCGCTTGTTGGTGATTATGATCATGTCATTGATCAGGGCGTTATTACTTTTCCAAACCTTCCTTTTTTTGGTTAAAAAGAGAGCTAGATAATAAATCCTTTTATTAATTATTAGTTACTTAATTATTAATTAGTCCTTCTGATTCAAAATAAATGACACAATTCAAGTTTTTGCTTATTTCATACAATAGGTGACACACTTGTAAATTTAATACAATTTATAATTTTTTTTTCATATATACCCCTAATTAATGGGGAGTTAGGGAGAGAGAAAATAAATGTAATTAATAATAGGTTGGGGTGTTTAAGTTATTTTAAATATTTTTTTACTTAATTTAAGATGAATTAATCATCATTGTCTTAATACGTATGATGTTCTTAGTGTGCCACTTATTTTAGTAGTAATTTAGTACTACTACTAATTAAAATAAATATATAATGTAATATGAAATAATCTCCTTTAAGTTTTATAATTTGGATTTTTGTTCTTGCTTTATTTTAATTTTAAGGTTAATTTATTTATGAAAAATATTTTTAATTATAATTGATATTCACCGATGTCATAAAAAAAAACTTTAAGTTAGTTTTTTTAAATCAATTAGGAAGAAAGCAGAAAGGGGAGATTTAACTAAATTGGGTAAAAAAGTGAGGGTGGAGATAAGGGGGAAAAAGTTGGAGATTGATTAGACATTGCAGGGGCCGGAGTAGGGGAGGCAGGCTTCGGCCGCCCTCTAATATCGACCCAGTTTTTGTTTCGTTGAGGGGTCCCTCTTCTTTGGCTTCTAACTTCTTTTTACTGCTTCTGTTTTTTATTTTTTACCCAGTTAAATTACATGCCCTTCTACTTTTACTACTTTGCAACCTTGAGCCTAGGTTTTAGAATGGGTAAATTAAAAAAAAAAAAAGGTTTTAGAATGGGCTATTGGGCTCATCCATCCCGGTCCAGTTGGATTAAATTATAGCCCATTCTGATTTTTTGAACAACTATTTATACTCTTTCTCCTTTTTTATCCGTTGGTAATAATTGAATTACATAAATCAAGAAAATTTAGTTACTTATGGTTAAATTGATGAATTTGATAAATTTTTAGTTTTATTTTTCTAAATTATCCTTGCATCTTTCTTCATCTATTTTCTAATCCACCCTATTTTTCCTAACTCCACAAGCATTTAAGACTATAAAATATGGAATATTAATGTGGGTAATTTAGATAACAATCTATACTAATTATAAAGTCAAGTCCGAATTTGTGTCACGGGTTGACTTAGACACAAACTCAGTTTATAAAATTTCAAAACAAAATAAAACTACCCATTTTAAATAAAACTACTCATTATAGGATAAATATAAGTATTTAAATTTTATTTACATCATTTTAAAAAGACTACCCATTTAAAAAAAACTGTCAAAAACTACTTACGTAGTGAGTGCCCTGTGTCTTGTATCATTTATCGTAGAGGAAGTAGTTATTACCGTAATTTGTTTTATTTTTTTATTATTGTTTGACGCACATATGGGAAAAAGAAAGGAGAAGACTAAAGATTTTAAAAAAGGGGATATAATGTTGGATGTTTTATATGAAAAGGATCTAACTTGGCTACACCTCAACATGAAAATTAGTGGTTTGAATATGCCAAATGAAAAAAGTTGAGATATTAGTATATCCCAATATATAAAAATTAATAATTACATTATATTATATCTCTTTCACTAAAATTCAAAATAAAAAGATATTCTTTCATCAATTGACCATGCCAACCCAAAATGCTATATACTACTCCATTTACGTGTGGACCGTCGAAATTTTTGTTGATGATTTGATATGATCTATACAGTTCATAATGATGTCATTTTATCAAGTCAAAAATATTATTATTACTATTATTATTCATATAATAGTAATATATAATATAATATAAATCAATTTCGCTTTTCTTTTGATATACCTTTGCATGTCTCACATGCCGCCGTAATAATCATCCAAAAATATTGCTTATGATTTCTTTGAAAGAAAATTTTCGATGTTTACTATAAACAGTCAAATGCATGTGTTCTTTTTCCTATGATGACAATTTTTTACTATTCATATTTTTCCCCATCTTCTTGTCATATTTCGCTACCTTAACTATTAATAAGAATCAATTATCATAGAATGGACTTAATTGATTAAACAAGCAAATTTTTTTAATCAAATTTAAAGAAAAGGACAAATTAGGCAGAACCACAAGTAGATAGCTATTTTAGTTATGAGCAATGTACAGTTTAAATACTGTTCAGACGTAAACTATTGTAAAGTACCAAAATTTTCCAAATCAAAACTGAGAAATACCAAAACCCATCAAAATGGGGTCTCCCAATAATTGGGTAAACGCTGATTATTACCAACTCTCCATCTAACTTTTGGACATTGCGTAAAGCCAAAGCACCTAACTCTCCATAAACCACACAATCAAACTCTTCCTCTCTATTTAATCGTCGGCATTTTTCTGTTTTATTTATATTTTCTACCTTCTATTTTGGGCTAATTATTCAAATAAGGGTCTAACGTTTGTCAAAATGGTCAAATAAGGGCCCGATCTTTTAATTTGACCAAAAAAGGGTCTAATGTTATCGAAAATGCTCAAATAAGGGTATAATGTTATCGAAAATATTCAAATAAGGGCCTGGCGTCAGTTTGGATGATAGGTGAGAATTTTCGATGCCAAACCCTTATTTGAGCATTTTGGCAAACGTTAGGCCCTTATTTGGCCAAATTAAAAGATTGGGCCCTTATTTGAGCATTTTGGCAAACAATAGGCCCTTATTTGGCCAAATTAAAAGATCATGCCCTTATTTGAGCATTTTGACAAACATTAGACCCTTGTTTGAGCATTTTGGCAAATAAGGACCTAACGTTATCGAAAATACTCAAATAAGGGCCTGTCATCAGTTTCGATGATAGGTGATAATTTTCGACGCCAAACCCTTATTTGAGCATTTTGGCAAACGTTAGGCCCTTATTTGGCCAAATTAAAAGATCCGGCCCTTATTTGAGTATTTTGACAACATTAGGCCCTTATTTGGCCAAATTAAAAGATCAAACCCTTATTTGAGTATTTTGATAAACGTTAGACCCTTATTTGAGCAATTAGCCTTTATTTTTTTAGTGCAATGATCTATGTGTGTGTGTGGTAGTAAAATCAAATATTAGTTGGCTAATTAATAAATAACAAATATATTTAATCATAATAATCATATCTTTGCCTTATAATTCTCTAGCATTGATATTTATGTGTTAAAATCGGGTTGAAATTGAAATGTTTCTGGTTTGATGATTATAAGCTTGAAATATTTGATGGTTATATAATCAGTCAATGATAGCATTAGCTTTTGTAAAGATTCCCCAAAGTGGGAGCCATCAAACTACAGTAGTCAAGTGCATGCCACATTGCCATTTGCCCCTCTCTTCTTCTTCTTCTTCTTTTAAATTCTTTTTTTTTCCTTTTCTAATTTGGTGGTCATTGGTCAACATAACCTTTAATATTGACATGAATAGTAGGAGTAACATTTAATTTTAAATCAATTTAAACTTGATTAGTGACAAAATTTAGTTAAATTACAATTCAATTAACATACTCCATGAGATGTCAACTACTAATTAAAGTTATAGCGTGTGGAATTTTAAGCTTATTTTATGATATTCACAAGATTTGAACTTTATTTATTGATCAACTATATCAAGTCATTACGTGTTATGTTGATTTTTTCTTTATCAAAATTCAAATTACATGTAAATGTTTGTTGATTTCTCACAACTATCTACCGCACTATATGTTAAGTAGTATTTATATTTTGCTTTTTACTGTTATGTAAAGTATAAGGTTCAGTTAAAGTTGTTGCTTATATCTCTCATATAACAATTTTTTATTATAATAATGTATAAGAGTTTATGATAAGAGAGTAAGGTGAAGACTCTTCCACTAATTAGGAGGTCATTAAGAAAAATAAGCAACATTAACATAATCGAACTTAGCTTTCCATCACGTGTAGCTTATAGTTTTATATATTATAGTATTATATATAGTATAGTATATGTTTTTTTTTTAAAATCATTTGATGCGCAAAAGAGTCGTGTGGACTCATGGTTTACAATAAAGTGACATTTTATTAACTAATCCCTTTTTTATTAAAAATACTAATTTTGTTAACCTTTTTTATCGGGAAAATATTCAATTTATAAACAGCTTCTTCGTATCTTTTGAAGTGGTGCGTATTGGGTATTGGCTCACTTTTAATTTGTTTATTTCGGACCAAATCCCTTGCCAAAGGAACAAATTTTTCTGATTAGTCCTTGCCTTTTCTTTTCTACGTTTATTTCCCCTTCTCCCACCGAATTGTAATAAGATTGTTCATGTAAATTCTATGAGTTTAATGTACTAAAATAGCAATAATAATAACTAATCTTGCTGCCCCTACTGGATACGTACAAAATATTAATGTTATGATGATAAGGTAAAATTAAATATAAAAAAGGTTAGGGTTTATGAATAGAAAAGCAATTAACAAGTATTTATTGATGGATAATTATTTGATATATCGGTGGTGTAAATTTTGGACTCCACAAGCGGGTTGTAGAGTTGACACATGTCCATTTTTTTAATTAATTAAGTTTTAAATATTTCAATCTAGTTCCTAGAGGACACATATCACCCTTCAAGACCCGCTGATATAGTCTGCTAAACTCCACCATCGGTGTATTGTATAATTTATCTTTATTGATTACTACAACAATATAAATGCATAACAATAACAATAAAGTAAGAAGCTCAATTTCTGAGTTGTTGGGAGAGGGCATTGATTAATTTTGATTATGAAATGAACGGAACTATTGTTATTATCAAAATAAATTGGAAATTTATTTAAAGTGTCACAAAAATTTAATTGCTTGAATGTCTTTATCAAAGTTGATCTAAGCATGACAGATGGATATTCAGAATCCCCCATGAGTAAATGCATATTGTTGAAGATTGTCATCTAAAGGACTTTGATTGTAGGAAACACCTATTAAATGCTTAACTTCTTTATCACTTCTTCCCTCACCGGTGTTACTCTTCTCCAATAATTGGAGGACTCACCTCTTTACAACCGTCGTTTCGGATTTGAGGTTTATAAGGTCTACTCACCCCCACATCATTTACATGCTTGAAAGGAATTTATTCTAGGAAATTCTTTTTTCTTTATTTTTTCATATTTGTGGATAGAAAAAACTTGAAAAATATAGATGGATGTGTTATTGTGTATCTGATTTAAAGAGCAAAACACACTAATCAATCATAACAAATTGAATTGATGATTGATATATAGAGTTCAATGTGAGTTAAAGACATTGATAATTTCAGTCATGAAAATTCGATTTTATTTTTTTGGTGAAATAGGTAAACATAGTCTTTAGTTTAAAATAAGTCAAGGGAAAGAAATTCCCATACAATCAACAATAATAATGTCAAACAAGAAATCATGTAACATACTCTTTAAACATTACAAAAAGATCATTATCCATAATGTCTAATTCCCTTCCATGATTAGCAAAGGCATTTGTTGCTCGAGTAGTTTCCCTATATAAGTGCTCGAGCTTGAAGTTCAAATGATCTTACTTTAGCGCCTGCAGTTATCAATCAAGTTTCAACTCATATTAACATTTATTCCTAATCACTGATTATATCTCATAAGATAAGTATTCCGATTTGCGGGAGTTAAGAATAATTTCATATATATACTAATAATAACAAGCCATTAATTGATGAGACAAACGATCTTAGAAGTACTACTAATCAAGCTATATATCCCCGTTGATATATAAAGGTTGAAGTTGTAGTTTTGTGAATCCTATGAATGCAAATATAGTACTATTGTCTTGTTTCCAACATTTCGTTTATTTTTATTTAGTATTAGTATTAGTACTATAAGATTACTTCGTGTAAGTCAAACATAAATGGGTTTATAGAGAATTGCTTTGGGAATATTTAGGTTGAAATCTTACAAAGAAATTTACAATGTCATTAATCTCAATAACTTCCAAGTGTCATTTATGTGCCAGCATGGATTTCGCTCCTCCGTCAAATGCTAACAAAAACCTCGTTATGCATTATACTTCCCTTTATTTTTTTCTCCGACCCTTAGCATTGGACAAAGCGCTTCACGTGCAGACGATTCATTACAATTATCAAACCATTTTGTAGTAATTATAAAGGCAAATTATACAATATACCAGTGGTGGAGTTTAGCAGACTACACAAGCGGGTCCTGAAGGGTGACATGTGTCCTCTAGGGACTAGATTGAAATATTTAAAACTTAATTAATTAAAAAAATGGACATGTGTCAACTCCACAATCCGCTTGTGGAGTCCAAAATTTACACCACCAGTGTATCAAATAATTACCCAATTATAAAACCAAAGATATCAGTATAACAAAGTCTACCATTCTTAAATTTGTTATAAGTGCTAATTGGATTAAACAAATTTAATCGTATTTAATCTTAAAACGATTTCCAAAATATATATTCAAAATAGCCGGTGGCTTGGGCGGTATCACTAACAAGCAAGCAAGCAAAGCATACAGCAAAGTCCAAGCCATCCCACTCGAGGGGGACGAGAGATTCCCGGAGAACCGTGCGTGGGCTTAATAATTAATTACCTTATTTAAATTTAATTTCTCCATTTGTTTAATCTTAATCACGATTTCTTCCCATTAAACAATCAGCTTTACGTGCAGGACAACTCAGCTCCCTCTTTATTTATTGGATTCAATTGTACTTATTAAACAAACGAAACTATTACCTAAATTTCTGAGCTAAATATTCACAAAATTGTTTTTTAGAAAATTATAATTAGAATTTTAATTTAGGAAAAAATAGAAAAGGTTTTTGTTTTGTTTTTTTTCCTCCCTGTTTTGCCTCAGTGCAGTTCAAGTAGAGACAAGCTTTTACGGTTGCTATCGATAAGGACGCCTACCCGAAGACCCCATCGGACGATTCAGATCTTTTCTTTTACCAACGATTGATCGAGGCCGTTGAGGATTTTTAACTTCTATCAGCTTTATCGTCGACATAAAAAGGACAGCTCTATGGAGTCCATGCCGAGACAGTGCAACCCCATAATACCATGTCCTTTTCACGAACTGACAACACTGCCCTTGTGTTTTACCAAATACGAAGTGCGAATTATATGGTCTGATTAGGGGTATTTTCGTCATATTAGAGCACCAGTAAAGAATCAATTATTTTGTACGTGCAACCTGAGGTAATTGTGGGGACGCTTTAACCTTTTCTTTTAAAATTTTTCTTTTCATTTTTATGAAAAATATACTTTTTACCATTTGCAGAAAAATATTTATTACTTCGTGAACCTTTTTTCTGGGTTCTGTGTAATTCGTCCGTACACAGTGAAAAAGGGCCCTGATCTGACGGTCTTGATTAAGATGCATCGTGCACTCGTTTGTACTTTATTAATTTTTTCTGGACTCAAACCCCCTTTTTTGCCCATGAGATAACAAAATAAATTAACAAGGAAAAAGAAAATAAATTTGCTACTACTACTAGTATTTTTTTTTCATCTTTTTCCTTTTTAATATTGCAAAATTTAATTATGATGATGGTTAGAACTTAGGATCAGTATTGAGAGAAAAATCATCATCAATCTATATAATAATGCTGATAATCATGATAATAATGAAATGAATCAAGGCCGTTGGTAATGAATAAATGGGGAGTGTAGTTATAAGGGGTCAATGATAGCGTGATATTTTGAATGCAACAGTTGATTATGATTGGACGGCCATGATGTCATGATAACCAGATTTCACATCAGATCATTCCTCGTTATTTAATTTTTTTAACCCCGGTTTATTGTGGTCCCCGCAATATCCGATCCCTCAGATCCAGCCGTGCTACGCGAATCATGAGATTCCTTGCACAACCACTCTCCCCTACACATCATCACACTTTATCAGCCCCCAAAATCTCCTCCGTCTTCCCTTACGATATATCCCCCTCAAAATCTCGCCCGCCTCTGTGCCTGCCCCCACAGTCTCTTACATACACCCGTTTTCTGCGGCTCCGCTTCGTCGCCAACGGATAAGATCTCCCCTTCCCACCGCCCATCCTACGGCCCACATCTCTTCCCTACCACGTGTCGCTATCCTAAACGTCCATCAGTATCCCCACACCAAAAAATTGAAAACCTTCCTCCCTTTTCCTTCTTTCACATGACTTATTATTATTTAACCATGGTTAAAATCTAACCCTTCTTCCAAACACCAAAAATAAAAATCCTTATCCTCTCATGTATCTGTCTTTCACTTCACTTTCTCTCTCTTCAGCTCCAACCTCTCAGCTCCCCTATAAGCTTCGTTAATGGCGTTTCAGATCTAAAAACGAACTCTAAAGCTTTTCCAAACGCAACTCTCACCCTAACCAATCAACAAAAAAAGAGAAAAAAAAAATCTTTCCCCTCCTTTTCAATCGAAAGGTTTTCATTTCTTACCTGTCGTGAATTTTTTGGTTTCTCCTTTTCCGATTTAATTAATGCAGAAGAAAATGGCGTATTCGTTCCCCGATGAGGTGCTGGAGCACGTCTTCTCGTTCATACAAACTGATAAAGACCGAAACACGGTGTCGATGGTGTGCAAATCTTGGTATGAGATCGAACGGTGGTGTCGGAGGAAGATATTTGTCGGGAACTGTTACGCCGTGAGCCCTAGGATGGTGATCAGACGGTTTCCTGAAGTTAGATCCATTGAGCTCAAGGGGAAACCGCACTTTGCTGACTTCAACCTGGTGCCGGACGGTTGGGGTGGTTATGTGCTTCCATGGATCGCGGCGATGGCCGGCGCCTACCCTTGGCTCGAAGAGATTCGGCTTAAGCGGATGGTCGTCACGGATGAAAGCTTGGAGCTTATTGCTAAGTCATTTAAGAATTTCAAAGTATTGGTGCTTTCTTCTTGCGAAGGGTTTTCAACCGATGGACTCGCTGCCATTGCTGCTGGTTGCAAGTGAGTTTGAATAACGCTATTCATTTTCTCCTTTTTGTTTTGTTTTCTGCACTGGAAGATAGAGTTGAAGTTTGGATCTTTGCGGGAGTTAGTTAACTTGAGCTTAGTTCCAACATGTTTGGTTTTAGCTACATTTTTCCCAATAGAGTAGTTTTTATATATTTCTTTTGAGATGTCTTTAGAAAAGTTAGATTTTTGTTTGGTTTGAATGTTCTCTAGTAATGCAAACTGATTGGAATAAACTGTTTTTGAAGGCTTTATTCGTAGATTTGAAGCTTAGAGTTTCCTGTTTTAGTTGTTTTATTTTTATTTTCTGCTTTTCTTTTCTCAGATCTAAGGTGGGCTGGTTCTTTATTTCTTTTTCCTTTTATGAATATCTAATGTGGAAAACTGGGGAAAATCGTTTGTTCCTTTTTCCTATATGATACCTTATTTTGTTTTTCATCAGCAGATTCCTTTGGTGGTTGTTTTCAGATTTTGGATGGTTACTTCCTGGGAAATGTGGGCTTCTTTATGCGCTTTATGTAGATTCCTTTCTCTTGATAATGTTGTATCGTGTAAATGATGACCATGTTCTGCAAACTTTTGTTTATTTGGGGTTGGAGGGAATAATTTTTCAAGCTGGTGCTGAAGATTCTGATGTTTTCTTTTTTCTCACTTTAATTTGGTATTTTTTTTGTGGGTTAGAGAGCTGTAAATTTTTTTATTTTACATGTTAATTCCGTCTTGGAATTGATAGATTCTTTGATTGGAAGAAATTTATTTTTCTTGTTTAGTGATGGTTATGTTTGACTGAGCAATCAGACACGTAAAGAATAATTAACTTTCTCTTGTTGCAAGTTCAATTGTAAAAAGAAAGTAACTTTAGCGTGGTAGTCTGGTCATTTTCAATGAAAATGACAGTTGAGAACTTTTAATTTTTGTTCAACAACGTAGATTTTTTTCCCGATTTTCAATGTTTCATTCTTTGGTTAATTTAGTCAATTTATAGTTTTTGATTTAGTGGTTTTTATACAATATAGTTTAAATTTTGTTCATATTCCCTTATTATATGTCTTGTATGAACCATTCTGCTTGCTAATGCAGGAATCTGAGAGAGCTGGACTTGCGGGAAAGTGAAGTGGATGATTTGAGTGGGCATTGGATCAGTCATTTTCCGGAGACATACACATCCCTGGTGTCTCTTAATATTTCTTGCTTAGGTTCTGATGAAGTTAGCTTCTCAGCATTGGAGCGCCTGGTGGGTAGATGTCCCAACCTGACAACTCTTCGGCTCAACCGTGCCGTGCCTCTTGATAAGATTGCCAATATTTTGCGGCGTGCACCACAACTTGTTGAATTTGGCACTGGTACCTATGCGGCTGAGCTGCGGCCAGATGTCTTCTCTAATTTGGCTGGAGCTTTTTCTAGTTGTAAAGAACTAAAGAGCTTGTCTGGATTTTGGGATGCAGTCCCTGCCTATCTTCCAGCCATTTACCCTGTTTGCTCTAAATTAACTTCACTAAACTTGAGCTATGCTACCATTCAAAGTCCTGATCTGATCAAGCTTGTTAGCCACTGTCCAAATTTGCAGCGCCTATTGGTAAGCATTTTATGGTATTATATTGCTATACTTTAGGTTTTTGCTTCCCCTTACTTGCATTTTACCTTGCTATCTATGATAAAAAATATTGAGCACCTTGAGGGGATAATTCCAATGCACAAAATTGTTGTGAATGTTAAGTGGATTTTGCCTCTACTTATTTCTCAATACCTGTCTCTGTTATTGTTTCTAATGCTAAGGAAGCTCTATGCTTACAGGTCCTCGATTACATTGAAGATAGTGGCCTTGAAGCACTTGCATCTAGTTGCAAGGACCTTCGGGAATTACGGGTGTTTCCATCTGACCCGTTTGGTGCAGAACCAAATGCATCATTGACAGAACAGGGCCTTGTTGCTGTGTCTTTGGGTTGTCCTAAGCTGCAGTCAGTTTTGTATTTCTGCCACCAAATGACTAATGCGGCATTAATTACAATTGCCCAGAACCGCCCGAACTTAACCCGTTTTCGTCTTTGTATAATTGTGCCAAGAACACCAGATTACCTGACCCTCGAGCCACTTGATGTTGGTTTTGGAGCCATTGTTGAGCACTGCAAGAATCTCAAGCGCCTTTCCCTTTCTGGTCTACTCACAGATCGTGTTTTTGAATATATTGGAACATATGCTAAGAGGCTAGAGATGCTGTCTGTAGCGTTTGCAGGGGATAGTGATTTGGGGCTCCATCATGTGCTTTCTGGGTGTGAAAGCCTCCGGAAACTAGAGATTAGGGACTGCCCGTTTGGGGACAAGGCTCTTTTGGCCAATGCTGCAAAGCTGGAGACAATGCGATCCCTTTGGATGTCTTCTTGCTCTGTTAGTTATGGGGCATGTAAGCTGCTAGGTCAGAAGATGCCCAGGTTGAATGTTGAAGTTATAGACGAGAGGGGACCTCCGGATTCAAGACCAGAAAGCTGCCCAGTTGAGAAGCTTTACATATATAGGTCTGTCGCTGGGCCAAGGTTCGACATGCCTCCTTTTGTTTGGATGATGGATGATGAAGAATCCGCATTGAGGCTTTCTTGACGGATCTCCTGTGAATTAGGCAGCATATGAGAGCTCATTTGATCTAAAGAAGGATCCATCAGGTACATGCTCCTTGTGCTACTCTTTGTTCCCAGTTTAATTTTATGTAGCTTGGTATAATTGCAGACCTGATTGGAGTGGGAACATAGTGTGGAGGGTGGTATACAAGGCTTGAGAGCTCGATTGCCATTCATTTTACTCTTGGCTGAGCTAATGATTAATAAAGAGATGAAAACTCCAGTTATTGTGTATTAATCAGAGTTTTTATTTGTTTCCCAATAGCTACCATGTATACTATTTGCAGACTTTTTAAATGTTTATGCATTTGTATCACCTTTTTTGGGGGGTTAGTAATTATCTGGTGGACGTAATTGTGTTATTGTTAGCCTTATATATGGAGTAATAAAAGTTACAAGTGTTCCACGCATCTTTTGCATGATCAAGCTTTAAGACATTAGTATTGGTAGTAGCAATCACATAGGCAATTTTGAACTTGTTTCTTATGAATTTGATAGAAAAGAGAGAAAAATGAAAGAAGTTGGCCACTTCCAAGGTTCAATTGCTGCTACTCTTAAAAACTTTGTTATTCCTCGTCAAATTAGAGAAGCCGACTCACTATAATAATAGTATGATAGTAAATTACAAGGTTGTCAGAAAGTTTAGCATATTTTGGGTTGAATTCGTTCAACTTCAACAACCAAGATGTTGTCTGCATTAGCGGAAAGTGGGGAGTTGAATCTAAAAAAAAAACATATTTGAAACATGATTGAAAAGTGATGACCCTTCCACCACGGCTAAGTTTGGGAAAATGCATGAATTTCCATGAGTTTGAATTCAACAAAAGAAAGCTGTATTTCTCTGCTAAATATGACACCTTTTTAATTTTTTTTTTCTCAATTCCCATCGTTTCAGAAAAAGAACCAGCTTTGCTTGGCAATTGGAAAGAGCAAAGCAACTGCAAACCCATGAAGATATATTTTTTTTAAAGTATACACTATACTATACATTACATAATGTTGTGCGGAACAATCATTTTTAAAACAATCAAAATATATTATCTTATGATAAATTGATAATCAAACAAGATCCCAACAGTCGACATTGATGATTTTTACTACCTGCTTTTTTACCTTTTCCTTTTTCACATATAACAAATTTTACTGAGAAACAGTAGAATCAGAAAAAGGAGGCAAAGCTGGTTTGGTGTCTCAGCTCGGCTTCTGAGATCAGGTATGGTAACTTTCACTTTAATATTATATATATAGTTCTTTTTTATTTATGTTATTTACAAAAAAGAAAAAAAAAAAGATTTATGTTGTTATTATTTCCTTCAAATTTATGAGTAAGAGCCAGCCTCGACTGTTGCGCCACGTGATAGATTCGGTGACATTGGTTAGCGTCCACAACTTTTGCTCCATTCACGCTCTCTTTTCTACCATTTCCATTTTCCACCACCTGCTCTCTCTTCCCCTCTGCTTTGGGCCTCTTTGCCTTTCAAAGCCCCATTTAACAGTAACTAAACATTACTACAATTACAATTTACAAATAAGCCGAATACTTAACTAGTAAATAGTGTTTTTAATTAAGTTCAGTCAATCCCAAAACAAAAACTGGCCTTGGAAATAAAGGGGGAAAAAAGTGGTGGAGTGGGTGAAAAACATGTACTAGAAAGAAGGGGAATTGGGTGAAAAAGCAGAGAGTTATATAGTAAAAAGTGGGTAAAAAAGGGTATGATGGGCACACGTTTGGTGTATTTATGAAAGATGATAATTCATCATTGATATTCTTCTGTGTTAGTACTTAATGATTATTGTTGCTGATTTCATCTTCTCATCAGTTTTTTCACTGTTTAAGAGTTAATTTCATCTATCTATCTATATGAGTATCATGATGATATGAGAGAGGGGTCATCCAGCATCCAGGACATCAACACTTATGATGATGATGATGGAAATTGGATTCGATTCAGTAAGAAAAAAGAAGTGATGGATAGATGGAATATTAATTACTAGACACTAGTAGTAAAAACAAAACCAACACCAACATTGAAGAAAAAAGCATCCGACCCTACTTGGTTTACCAAGTAGTAGTATAACAGTATTCAAACAGAAACGATGAAGCAAGCTTGGTGTAATTAGAGAATCATGATGATTGTACAAAGTGGCTTCTCCAGTCTTAGCCTCCCAGGCCGCCAATACCATTATTTTTTCACTCATAATAATAACAAACAATAACAATAATAATGTTGCATCATTTTGTGTTGCCTTTTTGCCCACCACGATCCATTTTCATTTATTTATTTAGTCATTTACATATGTTACTTAAACCTACTTGTATTTAGTTTGCCATTACTCTATGCACAATAATACTTATAAAGGTACAATGAATTTGTTGACGTAAATCAACTTTGCCCCAACTTTTGCCTTTCATTTACTTCGCTATAAATCTCTTGTGTTTTGGTTCGTAGTATCTTAGATATTATGTAGGAATGTCATTCCCACCTCTTTCCTTGGAATGCTATTTTAGTGGGAAAGTGTACAATTTTTGTTTTTGTGGGAATCAGATTACCATGTTTGGTTAACGTCAAAATCTGACATTCCCAAGGTGTGCAAAGTACAACCTTACCCCAAGCTTACATTCCAAAAATTTGATAAGGTTAAATAGTTAATAAGTCATTAAAATTTGAGGTATAAGAGAAAAGTCATTAAAATTTGAGAGTATAAGGGGAAAGTTAAGATAAAAATAATAACAATTTTCTGAGAAAGTTAACTTTCCCATCCTTTTAGGTGGGAATGCCATTCCCACATAAAATTAGATTCCACCAACCAAACATGGGAAAGTTATTCCCTCTACCTAACTTACCACACTTTCCCACTACATTCCACGAACCAAACGTAACCTCAATGTTAATCTCAAAAAAGTTTTGAATCAAAAGCCCACATATTTGTAAGGCTAAACTTGATCATATCATCAATTTGTATCAAAATTTAAGAAACTAAGGAATCATGCATGGGCCTCCTTCTATCTGCCTAATATAAATGCTTTTACATAGCAAGTTGCTTTGAAAATTTTGTTTTATTTAATTATTGTCATTGAGTCATTGCCGTGTACTAATAAGCAAAGTCAACATTTAGCCCTAACAACTCTTCATATAACCAATGAGGCAATAAGCATGGTATTACTTTTTTAAAATTCATAAATCATGAATAAGTAAGACCACAACAAACTTGACTTAAACAAAAATTAAAGAGCCGCCCCTTAGAACGAATTTCGTCATTTTTTGATCAAAGGAGAATTTCTTCATTCCATTTTCCTACTTCTCTATTGGAGAAGAAGGGCTCTCTTTTTTCTGATATAGCGTTAAAGATGGGACAATTCTGCATAGAATTAAACATCGATCTCATGGGACTTCTCCTTGCCCTTGTTATTGCAGTCGCCCTCTTGCTTACCTGCGTCAACCAACCTCCTCGCCGAGCCATGGTCGTTGCTCATCGGGTCGGTTGGTAAGGTCGATCGTCAAAAGGCTTCTTCTTCTTCTTCATCATATAGCAAACTATATGTTTTTCATGTTTGTATATGGTAATCCTAATTATGCAGCTAATTATTTATAGGGTTACTTATGATTATAGTGTACTTCAATATAGAATTGTAATAGAGTTTTCTTCTTGTCCTCTTAGAAGGACAGATTGATTCGATATATTTTGTTGATGACAAAACAGGGTTCTCTTCTCTGTTTTCATGAATTGTATAAAGTAATTCCTTTATGAGCTAAATTTTGCCATGTAAATGTGCAATTTTTCTATGTAATAAAAGCACAACTGCAACACTGTAATGAAAGGTATAAGGAAATTACCGTGCAATTTTACATGCATGGCTTTTGACCCAAAAAAGTGCTGAGAAGAGGAATAATGTGTTATATATAATGTGGGTACATTCAATTCAATTTTTATCTTCTTGGCCAAAAAAAAAATCAATTTTTATGTTTGCTTTTTTCATATATTTGGTGGGTTGGGTTGGGCCTCCATACAATATATGTTGGATTCGTGTCTGATACGGATTTTTAAAAGGAAAATGAAAAGTCGAAGCAATAGAGGCCCGACAAGTCGTCTCAATCAACCTTTCTCGTACATTGTTTCTAAAGGAGACATATGACACAATTTCTGAGAGCCAGAAATCAGAATGGGAAGACAATCAACTAGTAAAAAACACTGAAATGTGATATATAGAATATAGTGTTGTCAAAAAAGTAGAAGTTTGACGATAAACAGATCCAAAAAAAAAAAAAAAAGATGCAACTATTGGTAAACAATAAAAATCAAACAGAACTAATAACAGAAAGAAAAATGATTTGATCTTTTCTGGAAAAACCGAAGCTTTTTAATGCATTGCCCGCCCTCTATAGCTCTACCCGCCCCAACACTATGAATAGCATTAATTTAAAGGTTATTAAAGGCCACAAACTTTTTGATGTTAAGTAATTAACTAAATTTAGCAAAGAAACACAAAGACCAAAACTTCAAGTCCATCAATGTGTTTATGACTAAGACTAAATGCCAAGGGAAGTCTTTTAATAATGTTTGACGCTCTTGTTGTTTTACTTTTCCATAGCAGCCCCTTTGAACCAACGCAATGGCTTCCTTCTTTTCATTACCGTGTAGTCATGGAAAGTCCACGTTTCACAGCTAAACCTAAATTACCTTCGTTTGACGTTTTCCAGGAATCTACATCAACCCGAAGAGAACGCAGATTGAATGAAGATTTTTCCACATCAGAGTTGACTTGAAATATATAAGAACCATTGAATTGTGAGGAATTTGCAGTCTACTCACACAACTTCCTCTAACCCCTCCTTCTTGAGACAGCAGATAGAAGCCGGAGCTGTTATTGCAGATGGGGAAACTTGTCTGCTCTGCATGTGATGAAGGCGGTGGTTTGAATTTCATGCAATTTCTCGTTGCGCTGGTTATTGCTCTCGCTCTCATGGCTCTCTGTATGCCACCACCTCCTCCTCGGCGTATACTTGTGGCAAGGCGGGTATTCTGAGAAGGTTCATCATGATATTGGATTGGACAGGAAGGTCTCACGTCAGTTGCGAAGTTAGGGAATTTTGTTTTCAGCAGCTTTAGATGAGTTGCGTTCACCTTAATCTTGCTTGTGTTTAGATTAGGGTAGTAATATTCCGGCCAAAAAAAAGACTATGGTAGTAATATAGGGTAATCCATCATTTTGGTTTACATTCTGATAGTGATATAGCTTTGTCAAGAAAGGTTTCTTGTGGATGAAGATAAATGAGACGGACTCAAATTTTGATTCCTATATATCTTTTGTTTATAAAATTTCAAAGATTCATCTAAAATTTCTTGAATGCTGATGGAAGTGATTACCCATTCCCGCTTAAAAATATGTAAACCAATCAACATAAGAACAGCTAAAAATGCAAAGACAAAATGCTGCTGTTTCATAACTTGATATTTAAAGAGAACATACAAAAACACGATGCTTTTAAATTGGCTGTTAAAACTCCTTTAGCCACCCAAAAATGCTACAGCATAAAAAAAGAGCCCTGTTCTTGGGTAATTAACACAACAATCTCATTCTCAAGACTCCCCTGTTTCACCCCTATGTTCATCAGCTACTGTTTGCAATGATGTTGTAGAACAAGAAAAATTACAAGTTGTAAAATACTAACTTTTACTATGTGAGGCACCAGATGAACTTTGTATGGACTGCAAAAGGTTCTGAATTCTGTATTTCATTACAGGTTGACCATGTGTTGTCCTTTTGAACATCTTCATCTTTCCTGCTTTCCTCTGAGCTTCAGCTTTCTCTTTTTGTTCCTTCTTTGCTTGAATAATTGCCTCCCTCTCCATCCTTTCCTTCTCTTTCTCCTCCCTCTGCTTCTCATATAGTTCTTTCAAACTGTGCCAACCACTCTTCTTCTTCTTGTTCTTTTTGCTGGTCCGAATACCGTCTGCGTCTTCATTCTTATCCTGTAACAACCCAGGCATTATTATTAAAATTCAGTCTTTTTTCAGAAGTTCATATGCATCAAAAGATCGTGTGTTCGAGCATGCAAGATTTACATATAATGCTCAGATTAAAACAAAACCATCCATCTATCTCGGCTTAAATTAACAATCAAGCATTTCATTGGTACAAACAATATTCAGAAGAACCATTCAAAGGATAATCTAGAAAATGTAACTCCCTCACATATAAGGTTGCACAACATTCACAGAATCCATATCCATATGAAATCCAAAAGATCACTCGTTCCATGAACACAATTGACAATTATAGCTTAATACAGCTTTAAAATTATTAACAAAATTACACCTTCAAGACTTTCCCTCTTGCATTTTAAACAGGCAATTGAAAAAAATTTAAGCAAGTTAATCATAATCAAAAAAACAAACAGATAGTATATGATAACAAACCTCTGGGGTTTTTATGGCTGATGGAAAATCATTCCCCTGACTTTGCTTTAATGACCTTTTATACTTCTTAACATATTTAGCATTCTTGTAGAACTCCCTTCTCTGCTCTGAAAAAAAGATTAGAAGTAAACAAGATTAAACGGAAACAAAAAATTGAAGGCAAGAAAAGAAATTATCAATATATCAACAATGAAATCAGAAAAAAAAGACAAGAAAAAGAGGGGAATTTATATACTTATTAAAGCCGGATTGTAGCCAGAGGAGGTGGATTTGGCGTTAGCGAATGCTTGAAGTGAAAGACCACTTCCTCCCAACCGCTTCATATTATTCTTCTTCATAGACACCGGCTTTGGGCCGTCTATCTCAATTCCGTCACCGGATCCTTTTCCGTTCACCTTCCGATTCTTCATTGTCGCATAAACAAGAGTAAGAAACGACGAATTGCTGAAAATTTTATTCGTCTATGATAAATTAATTGAATAAAACCCTAAAATTTTCCCTTTACAGAGTGAAGTGCTTTGGACTTCTGGGAACAAATAATTTCCGACCCGAACCGTGCCCCGACTCCTTTTCTTTAAGTTTGGGCTTTCGGCCTTTTGAGTTGGATTTGGGTTTGGTGGGGTGGGCTGTTGTCTAAATTTGGAATTAACGATTTTGGAAGGAAAAAACCATTCAAAAGCTTAGATTTAGAATTTAGATCCCTCAAAAAAAAAAGTTAGATTTAGCTTTTTTTCATTTCATTTCTTTGATCTTAGCCTACAATAAACAAAATCTATGTAATTATCATCATTAATTAAATTAATTAATAAGTATAGAGGCAGAAATAATGCCACTTTGACTTCAACATTGCAATATGTACATATAAATGGTCTTTTTTTCTTTAATTTGTTGTACTATAGCTAGCTAGTATATTGAGAATCATTAAAATTACAAGAAAACATGTAAGAATGTTGTACAAGTTAAACACCAAGAACGGACCAATCTAACACATTTTATGTATATATATGTAGGCAACTTTCAAATTCAACTACTTGAAAGAAAAGGACACAGATTTCTGTTATAGGATATAAGAGATCATCATGATTCATTCATTTCCCAGAGGCTTCCACTTTCAATCCATTTCCCCCTTATTCTTCTTTTTTTTTTCAGTTATTGCAAGATTAACGTAAAACCCATTTCTACTTTAGAAACGAATGAAGAGGTTTGGTAAGCATGACGAAGGAAATGCAACTTTTTGAGTTGGATTATAAATTTTAGTAACTAATAAAGTATGCAAATCTCTTGAAACGGTTTTCCGCGTAACCCACTTTCTATGTTCACAAGCATTATACCCTTTTTTGTTCAATATTTGATGATGATTATATAATGATGATTGAGTTTTAACGTATTTAAATTGGTACTATTAGAATCTTGTGAGTAAATAAAATCTAATAATCGTTTAGTATTGGTCTATGATTTCATGTTCAAACCTCATCAAAAGATATGATTCGAATCCTCTTTCTAATTAAATGGTTAATTTGTACATGCCAAAAAGAGTAAGAAAATTGCAATCTGATTAAATTAGTATAAATTGTTGGAGAAATGCCAAATCCTTTATTATGTATAAATTGCCAATGTCATCATCATAAATATATATTATAAACTTTGAGTTCATACTCTGCATAATATATATTTACCCAATTAAGAAACTAACTTTCTTTCGGGAAGAAAACAGAAAAATTTAAGGACAACTCTCTCTCTAGTAAGTAAATTTTTGTCTAGCCGCAGAGGCTACTGGCTAGAAATTTCCATGATCAACTTGTGACCGATGCATATGTGTGGAAGGGTTTCACACGTTGAGTTCACTCGGAGCAATCTGTGAATTGCCAATTATCCCTCCAAGAACTCCATTGGGAGCTGGTGCTTCTTGTGGCTGATTTATAACACTGATTTGGACAACACCATTAGCTTGGTCGTGTGGCTTGATGATCTCTGGCAACATTATTTCTTTGTTACCATTGTTTCCACGATATATCAGATACAATATCATCTGAGTTATCCCGAAGGTGAATCCCAAAATGTTTGGCGTCTATAAACAAAATTAAATATATAGATCAATCAGAATGAAATAATGAACTATATGAAAAGATTAAATGATTTGCTTATAATTAATTAATTTCTTACTGCAATGTAGTAGTCTCTCAATGCAAAGCCATAAAGGAACCAGGTGACGGCGCAGAGGGTCAAGAAGAATGACAATGAGAAAGGCATGTATTCCACGCTCTTGGTTCGTATAACCAACCTCTGAAATTTTGTAACAATTAAAAAACGTTATGGCATGATTAATTAAGACGACGGTTAATTAGTTACAATTATATTAATTGTTTAAAATGTTAGCACTTAGAAATGATAAATGTAACGCTTACGATGATGCTAAGTGGAGCAGCGAAAACACAGACGGAAAAGACTGCACAAATCCAACCCACAATGGAAACTCGTTGAGAACCCTTTGAGAATACAAATGTGCCAACTACGATCAATCCCAACAACACAAAGTTGAAAAACAGAAGCAGCTTCGTCGTGTATATCTGCAAAACAGTAGTAATATTGTTAGCACGTAGATTATATAATTCTGAATGAGAAGGTTTTTGACATAGCTTTTATATATATTTACCCTGGCGCTTTTGGTGGCATAGATCAGGTAAACGAAGAGATAAAAGGATTCGATGAAGCAACCAACTGAATTAATGGTGTATAACATGAGTGCATCATGTTTCTTGAGGAAGGCATAGTAGAGGTACAACATGGCACTGAAAAGTGCTACTGAATATGGTATGGATTGAAACCCTTCCGTTGATTTTTTCTTGAAAATCCTGTAAAAAGTTGGCCTTTGGGACCAAACCAAAAGAAATTATACAAAATATTAGACATTGTTAATTAACATGTAAAGTACAATATTGGAACAAACACGCAAGTTCATGAGAAAGTAGAAATTGAACTTACAATGGGGCAAGATACACAAGGAACGACAAGATATTGCCTGCACGGAATAATAATAAGAGTAAAAAGGATTAATCATCACGAAACATTAAGGAAATTGAACAGAGAGGGTTTAGTTTAAATTGTACCAAGAAGGCCAAAAAGAACAGAGAATTGGTGGTCGTGGATGTCTGCCATAATAATATTCTTGGTGTGAAGCTCTTACTCTTAGCTATGGGGCGTTTAGGGCAGAAGAAAGAGCTTATATTTGTTACTTGCAATAAACTCCTATATATATATACACATAAAAGAGAGGTTTGAAGTTTGAAGTGTGTATTTTTTAATGGTATTGGCACAAAAAACTTGCTTTACTCATTTGGCTTTGAGCTGTTGATGAACAAACTGCCCCGGATATTTTGTAAGGGTAAAGAAATTCTTTTTTTGCTTTTTTTCTGATGAGCTGGAAGCTTTATCTGGGCGTTTTTGATAGTATTTCAGAGGTTTTGCTTTGCTTTTTTCCTATAATATGATCTATATGCCTTTTTCAAAACGTATCTCACTTTTTCAAGCCTTGATCAACCTTGTAGCCGCATATACTTTTAGCTGTTTCAAGTGTAAAGCTTTTGCATATTGCCAAAAGTAATATTAGTCCCATGCATTTCCTTTTGTGCTATTGCCGAGCTGTAGTTTGTAAGTGCTAAATTCATCTACTACCATGAAACCACCATGGCTATAGCTATAGCAAAGCAAGGCAATTCCCGTAAGCAAAACAAATGAAAGTATAATATAGATATTAGAATGTGGGAAATGAGAAATGGGAAATGGGAAAGAAAAGCCAATATATTGTTTGCATTGTGGATATGCCATTATATAGGGTTCATTAAAGCATATAATTTACATTAATCATGTACAAATTTTTCTTAATCTTGTCCCTCTAATTTTCATCATTTATATATACCAAACAAAAAGAAGGAAAACAACTTTCCTTCCCCTTTTCATTTCATTTTCTTACCCTTTTTCTTTCCATACAATTCTTCGTTAAACAAAAAGAAGGAAAACAACTTTCCTTCCTTCCCTTACTATTTCATTTTTTTACCTATTTCATTCCCTACAATCCTACCAAACATGAACATAAGAATTGTTTCCTAACACTTTGGACTTTGGACTTTGGAAGAGCTTTCGAATTGTGGGTTCTTACTAGTATAACTTTTTTTTTTAACTTAGTACTAATTAATTATTACAATTCGATCGAAATCAACGTGTGCATTAATCAATTCAGTGAACTTATGTCGTACATTATTCACGTTATTCATGTTATCATTAATAGAAAGAGAACTTTACACGTTGTTTCCCTCTCAGCATTTGACTTCTTTTTCAGAGAAAATAAAGTTCATATACATATGACACAAAATCTTGAACAAATTACATAAGCTAGCATTGTTAATGCATAAATTAAAAGGAGATTGCATCATTTGTCATAAATTGTAATTTGTTGTAAAAGGTAGAGAAGAGCGAGCAACATATAGAAGATAGAGGGGATGGGAATAAATGGGAAACGGCTTGAGCCGTTTGGTGACGTGAAGCAAATGATTGAGAAGAGAGAAAAGACAAGAAAGTAGTAATAATTAAATGAAAATTGGGAATGGGGAAGTTGTTTTACGTTTGCTAAAAGAGTTAATATTTGGCCAAAAAATAAAAATAAAAATAGTAAAGCTATAGGGGTTGCCATTTACACGTGAGATGACAGACCTCACCAGCCGTTACGTTTAAACGGTCTCCACTTGTACTCTACTCGCCGTAGCTTTTCCCTTATTTGGTATTCTTTGGGCTTAATTTGTTCTCTTCCAGCAACCAAAAATCACCCATTTTCGTCATTTTCTCCAACTTCAACCAAATAAAATGAATTATGAATTCTATATGTTAAATCGCCATTGGCCAATAGCATTTAGTACACAAAATTAAATAAAGTTGAATTGATGAGATAAGGTTCGAAAAATTGTGACTTGTGAGCCATTAAGTCATTCATTAATGGTAAGCAAAAGGGGGCAGAGACACATACAATTTCGGTAATGTCTGCAAGTATATGCTTGATTTGTCCATTTTGTCACTCTCACATAGTATATAGTTACCTTCTAAAGGATTCATGAAAAAACTTTTAGAATCTAGGCTATAGCAATGCATCAATTTGATGGTAATGTATAAATGGCAGCTGGCTTTGACAATCCAATCCCAATAACAATTCCGTAGGGAGATAAAATTTAGTACACAAATTTTCATATATTTGGTAAAGAGTAGTCTTTCAATCGGAGAAAGGCATGATTGGAAATTTTTGTAATATTGGAAACAGCTGGTTTTTTAATTTAGTAGTTATAATTTAGCTTGGCCTAGGCCTCTCCCTATATATATTATTGTTTTTTTTTATATACTCAACCAAAATTGAGAAAATATTGACTACTATATTATGGTTGTTGATTATTAATAGAGTAACGCTACTTGTTCCGCCTAATTCTACCGTCTAATATCCCGCTGTGACATTGGAAAAAGTTATCATAATTTCTAAAATACTATTCATAATACCCTAAAATCAAGGGATTTATCCTACAAACCCTCCTTATTTGTAATTAGGGGCTAAACATAGAATTAATTTATAACCTTAATTATTAGGTGTGATAATCGACGGTAAAATCAGACGGGACAAAAAATATTTTCCTCTAATATTACCTTTGATTTTAGCTAATTATAAAAGTTATTCTGATTAGGGGCTCTGATGTTGATCTTGGATTGGATCCTATTTTTTCCCATTTGGGGATGGCTTTTGCCAATTAATTAGCATAATCTTTGTTTCTTTCGTTTTTTGTCCAACTATAAGTATAAATAAATATGCTTCAATGATTGATACATATAATTAGTAGTACTTTCTTTCTTAAACAACAATACCACCCTATCGCCCAAAAAAAAGAAAGAAAAGAAAAAAAAAACAACAACAATACCACCCTTCAACGGCCTAAACACACGCACCGCACTCATTATGGGCCTGCTTATAAACTTCATGGTGTTTGGGCTGTACTAATAACCCATTACCCCAGCCTAAACTTCATTAGAATTTTCGGCTTCAGTCCATAGAATTATTTGATCATAATCCGGAGCTTTTGAAGTGATCCACTCAATTGGTAAAGTCAGCCACTGGTTGAATTCGGATTAGTTAGAGGAAAGTTCTGGATATTGATAGGAAAAAAAAGTAGGCTTATCACTTTATCTACACTTTAATGAGTTAAATTAAAGGAGTTAAAACTTGAGCTCAAGTCTTGTGAGTAAAAAAGATAGATGTTAGGAGAATATTTCACTTGATTCTAGATAAATTTAGGTTTCCTTTTTTTTTTTTTAGATTTAATGATAAGTTTAGGTTTCAGAACTCGATATGACTACCGAATATGGGACTCGCATATAGAAAATATAAAGAAAAAGCAAAGTAGCTTTCATTAGTGAGGATCCTCCATTTTAGTTTCATTGGATACCATACCACATTGCCTTTGGTTAATTAAGTTAAACTTTTAATTAACTGAATAGTTATAGACTTAATTATAGTAATAATGATATCATAACTTTAGTGTAAATGGCAGACGTACCCTGCAGCATCCATGAGCAGCTTCTTCATACCATCTACTATAATAGTTGGACATTACAGCTTTGCTGTTGTACTATAGTCTGTAGCCAACACCTTCAACACCCTCCCTTCTTTAATACACACCCCTAAAATGCTCAGTTTGCCTTCAATGCTTTCCCAACTTCCTCCTTTATTCCCCAACTCCCCCCTCCATTTATTTACTATCCCCCCTCTCCCTCTACTTTTAACCCTCCAGCTCCATCAAAATACTATTATTAACCTTTTCAAAACTTGAAAGTTAAACCTTCTCCTTCTTCACTCTTCTTCTTCTTCTTCTTCGTCTAGTTTGAAACAGATCAAGCAAAAGGGAGCTAGCTAGGCTTTTGAAAACATGGATGGGAATGGGAGGAATGTTAAGGTGGTAGAGCAGAGTTCGAGAAGAGTTACTTACTGTGACGTCATGTTGAGATTTATGGGGCTGCTCCTTACTTTGGTAGCTGCAATCGTCACAGGTTTGGACAAGGAGACTCAGACCATTTCTGTCACCATCTCCAAAAACTTGCCCACTTTGCACGTTCCTGTTACTGCTAAGTGGCAATACATGTCTGCCACTGTGTAAGTTTTATTTCCCTTCTTATTTTCACTACTTTTGCTTCTCCATTTTTCTGGGAACCAATGAACTCATACCACATAACAAACATAAATATGTCTGATTCGGTGGAATATTCCTTCAATTTGTGATAGGTATTTCCTGATATCAAATGCCATAGCATGTTCATACACATTAGCATCTCTGGTGGCATCAATGTCAGTCCGGACTTCCAAAGACAAGACAGGAATACTTGTTGTCATCTTTGACCTGACAATCATGGCCTTGCTGTTCTCTGCTAATGGAGCAGCCATTGCAGTGGGGGTCTTAGCCCGGGACGGTAACTCACATGTGCATTGGAACAAGGTCTGCAACATGTTCGGAGGCTTCTGTCGCCAAATGACTGCTGCTATAATCTTGTCTTTGGTCGGATCCTTGGTTTTCTTTTGGCTGGTGGCACTGGCCATTCTCAACCTTCACAAGAAATCACGGTAGATGGTGTTAAGAAGGTCCATGGATTGGGGAGTCACTGCAAGTACTAATATATTACTAAATATATCATATATGTGTAGCTTAAGTAGGAAAATTAGGTTGGTTTGTAGTAAATGGGTATTTAATTATCTTTCAATCGGATGCTTTTAAATTTGAAATCAAGCTGGTTGGTGTGTGTTGTTACGGTCACCATTGAATATTCTACAGAACGTACAACTTTCCCAACCATTCTTTATTTGCATCACATGATTCTATTATTAAAAGATCAATGATTCCAGTTGGCAATCTTGTGGAAAACAGAGGAGAGGGTTAGAAGTAAACTAAGGAAAGCAGAACTTCTACTGCCACAAACCAGCATTTCAGTAACCAATCTTAGCCTAAAGTCCTAATTATTGCCCCCATTTCTGCCCAAAACTCTTTTCAGTTTTCCATTGGCACAAACTATATATCGGCTTGTAACTCCAAGAATGTTGATAGGATCAACCCACCCGATGCATCAGAAGTAGAATCTTAACAAGAAAAAGAGAGAAACTTAATTATGACCTATATGATGTGTAGCTATAATACCACAAATGCCTCAGGCATCGTTAGAGGTTTTACAATTCATATAATTGGTAGAAACACTAAATATTCTACTCACTAAACAGTAAACACTATTTGCAAATTCATATTTTACAAGAACCTAGGAAATCTATGCCTATCTTCTAAGGGGAAAAAAGAATATAAACAAAAATAAAACATTTTCTAGTTACAAAAATGACTCAATATTATAGCGGTTCCTGACTCACAGTTGTTTACCAGTATCTCAATGCTCCACCTTTGCAAAACGCCCCCTAATTCTTGTCCTGGTTTCAGCTCGTAGCTTTCTTGATTCATACCTTATGTGCTTATCAAATCTGCCACGTTCCAAAAAAGGTGTATAAGCTACGGATCAAGAAATGCAGAAGATACATGAAACAAAAGATGAAGCTTTGAGACTTGAGAGGTAAGTCTTTATCATTTATTTTTAAAACATTATGATTCCAAATTCTCCCAATCCCTAGTAGCTATTATTGTATTAAGGTTGCTTTGACAGTTCACCAATGTAGTTTCTTAGTGGTCAGGCTCCAGCCAACCATTGCAACCAAAAGAAAAAGAATCAACTACACATCATGTCTTTCACTGCATGGCAGAATGACTACCATTGAATAAATGTTTATCAGGTTACAGTATGAAATGAAGAGTAGAGCAATACCTCCTTGTTTTCCTTTTCTCCTTGTAGCGTGAGATTGCAGAGTCTCTCTCCTGGCTATTTAACTCATGGAAGGCAATCTTAGGAACCGCTGCTATCGTTCCAGCAGCAACTTGATGCTCTAGTTGGTCTTCTTGACTAGTCACATGTATAGTCTTACTAGTATCTACGTGTTTATCAGGAACAACAGCATTTTCCTCGGTGTAGCTTCTTAGCTGTGAAAAAGGTAGGAATACTTGATTGCCCATCTCAGCATTATCACTGAAGCACTTAAGTGCACTTGACTGCATTAGGCGATCGAAAATAGATTACCCTCTATTTATTGTAAGCAGATGCTCAATGCAGACTAAATATTGTAATTAATAGTACAAAAATGATGTTAATATAAATTAAACAAAATATTTCAATAACTAGAGCAACCAGGAGTTCTGCTTTGTTCAGCCAAAATAGACAGAACAGAATACCTCTTCGCAGACCGTATTGTCAACTTAATCTCTCAATAATTAAAGCAATCATGAGATGAACTGTCAACTTAATTCACCTAAAGAAACAAGTTCACGTCAAGTTGCCCACACTTATTAGTTATTAGTTTATGAAGACTTCTCCATGGACTTCCTAGATGCCTAAAACAATCTTTGTAGCTTATATGCACCTTCAACCTTCAGAACCAATTCATTGAAAATCTAAAAGCAAAAATGCGGCGCATTCATCTATTGATATTCAGATAGAAGTCAGCTTTCTACATCCACGTTAAGACATAAACACACAGATGTAGGAAATTTCATATACTAAGAGAGTTTTGATAAACAGATGCACAAAAAAACATCTTGGAGAAATGCGAAGCGAAGGAAATATATACCTCATAAGGAGGAAATGGAACTGGATCTGTATCATTTTTGGAGGTTGTATTCACACTTCCTGGCTGCAAATTACCAGCATCAGGTATCAGTGACTGGAATCCGATAATGGCTTCAAGATCAGTCTTTTCAAAGCTGAGGTTGGGTTCTGACTTTGCCATTTCACGAAGCTGACGAAATATCTCCTCCTTATGTTGTCCACAAGAAGCATTACGATTCTGATTCAACAACAATATACTGAACCATGTCATGTCATGTCATACATTCACAATAGCCAACAGACATTTTCATCAGGATAAATTATAGCAAAAGCTATGAAATTTGGAGTTAATGGTTAAAAACTCACTAGAAAATGCCAAACCCCAATAATAAGTTAACTTAAAAAAAATATAGGACCCTAATTTGAACTTGAACATGAAAGGTTTACTCAGCTCAATAAAATCAGGTAAAAAAAGTTTACGCTCAAAAACTAGAACATCACAACTTCACAAGTTCACAACCCTCACCGACACCATAAAAATGTTGTCTAGTATTCCAAAATTCCAAACTTAACTGATATTTCCAAGTTCCAAGATTTACATATGAACTCTTCAACTACCAGATAGTACTCATAAAAAAGACAACGTTTTAACTTTCTTACTTGTCTTCTATAACTAACATAGATGCACAAGAAATGCAAAAGACTAAAGAAGTAACTTTGTACTTACCTTAGGCAGGGAAGGAACATCCGTGGGCTTAAACCCATGATTAAAATCACTCGAAACGATCAAATCATCAAACCCAGAAATCACAGGAGTTTCCCAAGTCAACAAATCTAAATACCCATCCTCTTCGCAACCATCTCCACACCCAACTTTATCTTCACCCAGAAACGGAGCTTTGTTACCTAAATCTTCAATCCCAATAAAGCTCACCAACTCACTCACCGAAGGGCACCCAGTAAACCCTTCTATCGGCCTCCTATTATGTGATGAAGATAAGGAAAGCTTGTGGTTTTCCCAGTCGCAATTCGAGCAAAAAACAGATTGCTCTGTCTCGCAAAAGATGGAAGCAGGGGATTTGTCACATGCATCACAAAGCTGCGAGCGAGAGTGCCTATTGAATAGTTGATTGGCTGAGTGGACTTCCCTATCGCATGAGAAACAGAGCTTGGCAGAGTCAGCTCTGCAATATAAAAGAGCTTTGGATTGGTTACAATAATCACAGAGTCTCCCCTGTTTTTGGGTATTTTCCAGATCAGTCATTTGTGGGTGATGGGTTTGGCCTGTTTCTTTTTCCTACTTAATTTTTTGGGTTTTTGTTTGCTTGAAATTTAAGTATGGAGGTTGGAGGAATATGTCAAGAAGCAAAGAGAATAATATAGCATTGAAATGGCGCTAACTTTAGGTTACTTTAGCTTAAGAAATGATGAAAAGAGGGAGAGAGGGAGTCATCTTATCGGTTCTTTCTTGTTATCCAAGTCTTAAATGCGTTGGTTGATTTTTTTGCTTACTCCTCTTTAATTGAAGAAAGTGATCCTTTTAACCTTTACGATATATGTGATTTAATTTATTGTCTACTTTTTAGTTGAGAGAGAAGGAAGATTACGACTGGAAATTAAAACATGAAAAGCAAAGAGACAAAAAAAAAGTATGGGACGGTAGTATTGTAAAAGTTTAGAAGAATTAGAATGGTAATCGGATGTACGGATTAGTCGTCGAGAATCACGTTGGTATCAATTCAATTTTAATTAATGAAAAGTTAATTATATGATTTACTAGCAAAATATTCAGTGACTGTAACAAAACTTTGTTTTGGGAAGTGTTTTACTTTCACCTTCTCCCTTGGCTGTGCCTATCATTTTCTCTCAAGAAAGGTTGTCACTTTGACTTTCATGGGGTCGACGACTAGTCAATTACCCTACACTTTCACTTCACCTAATTTTGATTTTTCCTAACTTTGGAAAACCTGGAGTTGATTTTTTTTCTTTAGGTAAGGCAAAAGGAAAACTAAAAACAGAATTGAAGAAAAATGGTGGACAATCGACATATATACAATACAAATCGCAATAATTTAAGTTTTCACAAATATTGGCAAGACGATTTCCAAGGGTGAAAACAGCAAAATTGCCCACTTTCTAACAAATGGGTGGATCAGGATCATAAAGTCGAGGCAACGAAGTTCACGATCAAAGATCAATCACGAGGTAACACGCCGAACAAGAGCAGAAATTTCATGAACAAATGGGTCCAACTCCCTAACAGTAAGCATGAAAGGGACATAAAAAAAGGGGAAAAATCCACGAACATCTCATTTTCAGTCCTTTCAGGGCCTTGCTCTTGGGTGCGGTTGGACTTTGGGGGATTTCGGGAACTTGCTTGAAACTTTGCTTAACCAACAAAATCATCCCAAAGATTGTGTTCTTGTCTTATCCTTTTCCAATAATAGTAATCACCAAACTTTCTTCATCTCAATAGCAATGCTGTGTGAAGTTAGATAAAGATACCAAATGTAACTTAACGTACGACTCGTGAGTTGTGACTCATGCTCAATAGGAGGTCCAAACATTTGAAAAACTGGAGAAAAGGGAGCATTCATTTATTTCTGTCGTGGGCTCGTGGCAACAACCAACGACAATAATCTTTTTTTCTGTCGTGGAACAAGCCCGAGGTTCCAGTTTCCAGATGATAAACATGTAGCAGCTAAAGAAAACTACAGCACATAATGTGCAAAAAATAGTGTACACACACATCCTATGTATAGCAACAGAAGCATACTAAGGCTAAGGCACTTGGTGGGAAAAATAATTGCAGTGCAATTAGAATTTACTCTTACTCAATCTCTCTTAATGAAAACAAACAAGTTTTCACATGCATATTCAAGTGAAGCAACAAATTAACTAGCTAGTAAACGATTATTCTGTAATAGTGAAACTAGCTAGTGAACAATAAATGTTACTAAATGAACAAATCAGGCAAATTCTTCGTATTTTCTCAAATTTAAACAGACCGAGCAAGCTCAACTTGAACACACACATATTAACAAGTTCAAACTCCAACATATTAACATAAGAACACACACACACAGACTTGTGTGCTGTTTGTTCCATCTCCAGCTCAGTTAAATTAATCCTGTTAAAATGACGTTACTAATTAGTACATAATTGAAATCAACAAAGGATGGTTTTTTTTTTTTTTTTTTTTTTTTTTTAAATCAACAAAAGATGAAATTATATCTACTATTATTTTGGCTAATTGCCCCCCTTAGTCCTTAGATCATTTTGCTTGTAAGTTTCCAGGACATTTTGCATTTTCTTTAATAAATTTCCCTAATTGCCCCACTTTGGATAATTGCATGCCCAAAGACTGGTCGGGACTTCATCAAACGGTGAGGGCCTTATGGTAATTTAAGTCGGGATATATATATTACTCTTCCCTCTTCAATTGTCAGCCAAAACCAAAATTACCCCCGAGACGGTTTCTTTCGTTTTCTCTCTGGGCATTGCGATTTCTCATTTCTCTCTCAAGTCTCAACGAGCCATGGAAGTATTATCGTATTTCGTTCATGTTGTATCAAGCAGCAACTGAAATCTTGAAGCTCTCAAGAATTTTCTCGAGATTCAAACGTTCAATCTCATCTCAAACGGGTAAGTTTCCCCAAATTATGTATTCGGATTGTCAATTTCTTTTGAGTTTATTCGAATGTGTTTTCTAGGGTTTTGAATATGGTCTTTTTGTTGATCTCTTTGATTTAATCGTTCTTTGGTTTTGAGAATAGAAATTTCTGCATATCATACTTTATACTTTACGTGATTCTGATGCTTACTATGAATTTATCTTTGATTCTAAGACGGAATTATCTATTCAATTGTTTACTCTCCATTTGTTTTCTTGATTATCTTGATATGTTTCGTTTGATGCTTCGATTAGGCATCTAATATTTATTAAATTTTCATCGGTGATTTTTTGTAATAATTTAGGGTTTTGGATATTGTCTTGTTGATCTTTTGGATTTAATCTTTCTTTTCGGTTTTGAGGATAATAATCACTACATATCATCTTTTATGTGATTCTAATGCTTATTATGATTTTATCTCTGATATTAGGACGAATTTTTATTTAATTTTCTTTGTCTCACCTTGTTTTTTTTTTCTTGATTATCTTGATATGTTATGTAACGTTTGATTAGAAAATTAATGCTATTAGGATTTCGTCTTTGATTTCTTACTAATTTATCCATCCAATTGTTCTTTGTTTCATAATTTTTTATTTTTCCTAATTATTGTTTTTAATTTGCAGGTGTATTTGACCCTATGTGCAGCACTGACTAATTCTGCTGTTGGGGCTAACCTTCATATACTCTTTCAATATTGGGGTAACCTGACATTCCTTGCATGCATTGGAATCATAATTTGGCTCTCCTTTACTCCTTCTCACCTAGAGGTAAATACTTTTTTTTGTGTTGTCTTAACAAATAACATAGAAGTACTTTATATTTTTCATCTTAAAGTCTTTTTGGGTATATTATGTAGGGAAAGAGGGTTTCTCTTCTGATGGCATTCGCTCTGTTTGAAGGTGCTACAATTGGTCCGCTGATTCATTTGGCCATTGAGGTAGACTTAAGGTATAATGAAACTTTTAAGATCAATATTATGCTTATCTGACTGAGATAAGACACTTGTGTTCATATTCACACTTTTTAGTAGCGGTAGAAGAATAACTTAGGTGTTTTTGTCTCTTTCTTTAAGTGTTGTAGTCGCTGCATTTGTAAGAACAACACTGTCTTTTGCATGTTTTTCAGGGGCTGCTTTGGTAGCAAGGCATAAAGAGTATTTTTACCTTGGTGGCATTTGTGGTTGTATTTTGCTTCTGCTGTCTTTGGTGGTTCCTCAGCCCTCTCCATATTTGAGGTGAGGAATGATAATTCAATCTTTTCTGTGTTCATTTAGTAATGGAAGAGCAGCAGCTAACATTTTTCTTTGCATTTAACTGTTCTTACAGGTGTATTTCGGGCTTTAAGTGTTTGTGGGCTACATGGTAGTGGATGCATGGGAGATCATTGAGAAGGCACACTTGGGTGACATGGACTATATGAAGCATGCTTAGTACCTTTTCACTGATTTCGTTTCTGTATTTCTCTGCATTCTGATTATCATGGTTAGTAAGCTTGAATCTTTTATAGGCTTTCTTATATTCTGCGACTTTCTTTGTTTTATTTGTCATGGTTAGTATGCTTTGAACCTTTTCAATTGTGATAGCTTACTTCCTTTAATTTGTTCTAAGCTTTGATGAATGAAAGAAAAAGGAATTACTAGATAATTCTTACCACTTGTTAGTTTCCCTTATTGTCAAATATTTAAAAGTGGACTAAATTTAATATAATGTGTTTGTTTGCCTTGGTGGTTCTTTATTGTTTTTATTCTATATATTTTTCATAAAGGGGAAAAATACAAGGCAAAATTTTGCGTCTCATCTCACTTGTTTTCTAAGAGTGTTTTGGTTACTTCTTGCAGGTTCATGCAAATTTGGTATTGGTGCAAATTATTGCAGCCATATATGCTTCTACCTCATTCATTGGTGTTTATGATTGTCGTGGAGGCAAGACTTGGATGGTACGGGTACTTGTTGTGATGATTGTTTTGAGTTCCTTATCTTGATTTTCATTCGAGTTATGTGCACTCCATTCCTAATTGTGTTTTTTTGTTGCCTCCCATTCTTTTGGGCAGTTCTTATATTGTTTTAGAATCTGAACCAACTTAATAATCTTGAAGCCTTTTCTCTGCAGATGATTCTTTTGAGATATTCAGGGGATTCACTTTGTATGGGTGAATGCTTAGGGAACTGAAAACTTTATTCTCTCTTTAAAGGGTTCTTATATAGTAACTTCATAATATGTTTGTTTCATTTTTTTTACTGAAATTATTTAATTGAAGTTACTGTTTTCAGTTATACTTTACGGGTTTGGGTTATTTTATTCTCTTTAAACTGTATATGACCCCAATGAAAGGCACAAGGAGTTAGTGAGTTAATTGACTTGGCACAAAATTTTGCGGATGTGTTACTTCTATCAATCTTATGTTTTTAATTCTAATAGCCTATAGCCAAGGATAGGAATATGCTTATTATGTGCTGATGTGTCTTAATTCAAGATTGCTATCCTTGTTATTATTATAGGATGTTGATGTGGAGCTGAGATGTTTGAAGTTTAATTACCTTTCATTTTGTTAACCTTCTCTGAAAAACTGTCCTGCAATGTTTAGGAGTGAAAGCAACCTGGTTTCTTAACCTTTGCCACCTGGACTTGGGAACTTGGTTATCTTGGAGGATCTGCAATTGAAATAGGTGTAGTTGTCTTCTGCTTCAAAGGTTGTATTAAGCAGGTATGTGTCTTATTGATTTCATCTTTTAGGTGTTGTGTCTCATCTCAGTTGTGTTTCTTATGATTACTTCTGGATCTTTGTGCAAAATTGGAATTGGTTCAATTACTGCATCCACAGATGTCTGCAGATATTGCGTCATTAGTCTGAAATTCTTCAGATGCATTAGCTATGTCTACTCTTTCACGGAGACACACCCAGAGAGGGAGACAAGAAGAAGAGAAACTGATGATGGTGCCTTTGAAACTTCAGAAGCGGCTTGCTTCAAGCGTTCTCAAGTGCGGCCGTGACAAGTTCTGGCTCGACCCTAATGAAATCAATGAAATCTTTATGGCCAACTCCAGTAAGTTCTTTCTCTTTCTTCTTTTCTCTCGTTCTTTTTATTTCTAAATATTAATTTATATCTGTTAAATCATTTGGAATATAGATTGTTGTTGTTATTGTACATCTTTGATGGTTTCGGCCTTGTTTCGTTTCTCCGAAAACATAGGGGAGGAAATGATAGATCTGGGTTCTGAATTTCTACCTACTCCTAGCTAGTAACTATAGTAGCTAAGTAATTGATACCAATTTTGTGAAATAAGTTAAAGAGCTCTGGATTATGGTTTACTATTTATTTGTGCGGAATGCGGATCAGTCCAATTCTTGTTTCAATGAATCTTTTGTTGAATTCATTCATTTCTACACTCTGAAGTAGCTTCATACTTATTTTATTTAGCTTTAATTTGAGATGTTTGTTCTTTTTTTTTTTTGGGCTCATTCTTTTGATGTGTCTGCTAATACTTTGATAATTGTTTGCAGGGCAGAAAATCAGGAAACTGGTGAAAGATGGTTTTTTTTATCATCAGGAAGTCTTCCAAGATCCACTACCATTCTCGTGCGCACAGAATGAAGGAGGCTAAGAGAAAGGGCTGACACTCTGGCTATGGTATGATATATCAATAATTAAGTATATAGGCAATGATTGAATGCATCATTGGGTTCCCTTGTTCCTTAAAGTCAACTGGCATTAACAATGTCATCTAAATATTTTCAGGTAAGAGGAAGGGTACCTGGGCATCAAGGTTGCCAATTAAGATCCTCTTAATGAGGATAATGCGTTTATCAAGGCGCCTGTTTCATCAGTACAGGGAATCAAAGATGAATGACAAGCACATGTACCATGACTTGTGCATGAAGGTTAAGGGTAATGTGTTAAAGAGCAAGCGTGTCTTGATGGAAAGCATCAACAATTCCACAGCTGAGAAGGCAAGAGAGGAGACACCTTCTGATCTGTTTGAGGCCAAGTGTGCTAAGAACAAGGCAAGCTGGGAGAGAATGCAGGCCCGAAGGAGGAATGCCTTGCTCAGGTAATATAAACATCTGAGCTGATTAATATGTTGGTATTGTAATGGGAAAATGAATCTTCAGGGTTGTCTAAAGTTCCATGTAGTAGTCCTTAGCCTTTTGCTTTTCCTGTATTCAATATATTGAATGTATGTGAAGTTCCATGTGAAGGCAATCTTTAGATGAGATGACTTTTTAATATCTCTTTCTTTTCGTTCCTTCCCTATTTTTAATAATATGCTTTCTTAATACTTCTTAATTTGTTTTTTGTTTTGGGCGAGTTTGGTGACTTTTGTTTTCTATTTTCTTAAAGTTTTGTGCTCTACATGGTTTGCTTGAATATGCCAAAACTTCTTTGTTTGTTTATGTTCAATTCTGTAATTTGCCTAAGCTCTTAGTTATCTAAAAGAAAGATATACCAGCTTGATTGAATAAAGATTCAGGTTCAGGTTTCATATATTGTTTTTCTTTCTTCTTCTTCTTCTTCCCTGGAAAATAGCATCTTACACAGTTTGAATTTAGTGCAGGGTAAAGCTTTGCTCCAAATCGATGGATAGTTTGTGCACTCGGCAATCATGGAGCTAAAGCTTTCTTTGATCTCCTTAAAGCATTTGGCAATCATGGGGCCAAAGCTCTCTTTGATCTCCTTAAAGCATTTGGCAGTCATGGATTCTAACTTTCCTTGATCTCCTTCATGTTTTCACTGTGCGGATTGTCCTAAGCATTCCCAACAGCTCTCAAATCAGAACATTGCAGCCACATAATTTTTCGACTTTAAATTATTATCATGTTGTGCTGGGTGCTCTGTGATTTTGTTTGCCATGGATGTTGACTGTTTTGCATCATGTTGCCATTGCATAGATTTGCTTGCTGTGATTTTCCTTTTTTATTCGCTGATGGTTTCCTGAGATAAATGGGTCTCTCTTCTGCAGTTGTCTCCCCATTGGAGCTGAGCTTCAGAGCTTGGGTTTTCACTTTCCCTATTGGTGCAGTTGATCAAGGTGAACTACTTGTCACACTTGAAGTTATGTCGATTTCTTGGTGTCTTGTGTATGATATTAATTTTTTATTCTTTTTATGAGCTCTCTCTCTCTCTCTTAAATTAATTTTTTATTCTTTTTAAAATATTAATTTCTTGGGTTTTATTCTTTTTATTCTGTTGGCAATTAGTATAAGATTGTCATTGATCGTGCTGGTTGTTGCTTGTGAATCGTGTCACCATTTGCTTGTTTCTGATTTCCTTTCCTGCTTTTGATGATTGCTTGATTGTGTCTTCTGTTTTGCAGTTCTCTCTGTTGCTGTTGTCTCTCTATTGGTGTAGTTGGCTAGATTTCCTTCCATTCAGAGCTTCTTTTATGAAGGTGAACTACTTGTCACACTGCTCCCCCCTTTCCTACCTCTCTCTCTCTCTCTCTCTCTCTCTCTCTCTGTGTGTGTGTGTGTTTCTGTTTTTTTCCCCAGGATATTCTTATGGCGACGAGGAGCGTGGAATGTTCGAAATGGAAGCTGCTTCTTCGAATGGGTATGTGGAGCACCACTGTGTCTTCTCGTGTACCTTCTTGTCTGTCTTCCTCTGTCTTCTCGTGTACCTTCGTGTCTGTCTTCCTCTGTCTTCTCGTTTACCTTCGTGTCTGTCTTCCTCTGTCTTCTCGTGACCTTCGTGCCTGCTGGCCTCGCCTCCTGCGGAGGCCTCTTCCTTCCTCTGTCTTCTCGTGTACCTTCGTGCCTGCTGGCCTCGCCTCCTGCGGAGGCCTCTTCCTTCCTCTGTCTTCTCGTGTACCTTCGTGCCTGCTGGCCTCGCCTCCTGCGGAGGCCTCTTCCTTCCTCTGTCTTCTCGTGTACCTTCGTGCCTGCTGGCCTCGCCTCCTGCGGAGGCCTCTTCCTTCCTGTGTCTTCTCGTGTACTTCCGTGCCTGCTGGCCTCGCCTCCTGCGGAGGCCTCTTCTTTCCTCTGTCTTCTCGTGTACCTTCGTGCCTGCTGGCCTCACCTCCTGCGGAGGCCTCTTCCTTCCTCTGTTTTATCGTGTACTTTCGTGCTTGCTGGCCTCGCCTCCTGCGGAGGCCTCTGTCTTCCTCTGTCTTCTCGTGTACCTTCGTGTCTGTCGTGTCTTCATGTGTTATCTCGTGTACCATCGTGTCTGCCTTGTTACGTAACTCCAAGTCCATTCGAAGTTGTAAATGGCCAGCAGCCAGCTAAAAATGAAGTAAGTTTATGATATTCTTAAATAGTCAATCTTTACAATTAATTAAAGCTTTTTTGCTTCTGTGAATATTCCATTGCATGTGGCTAATAGTAAGCTTAAATTGTGATTATATATATGCGGGTGAATCATGTTTTCCTGTGTATTCATTGTTGGTTTTGTGATTCTTGAATGCATGTTTTCCCTTAGGTTTTTATAATTAGTAGGCCTGATCCCCACTCACTCTCTTAGAAGATTGAGTTGTGGGACGTATCTCCATTCCAGTAAATTACCTCAAATTTGTGTGTTGTTTGTGATTGGATGGAGATACATAGTATTATTGGTATTTTGAGATGCTCATGGAGTGATTGTTTGTTTATATTATAGCTAAGTGATTGTTGTTTCCAAGGTAATTTTATGGATATAATGGTGGTGCGGCATTCCTATCTATTAGTAGAGTAGATGTGATGTATTAGGAATGACTAAATCTATTGTAAAATTGGTTGTATATTTGTATTATATATATTTTAGAAGCCAAGCCTTGTAAAGGAATGTGTTTACGCATCACTATTGTAGAAATAAAGTTACCCTTGGCATGAAGCACTCAAAATACCTATAAGAGGAGTTTAATGAGACTCCTTTTCTACATTATATAATTACATATGATATAGCTCAATGTATGATTTATCTCCTTTCTGTTTGGGTTGGTTACATTCTATTCATTCTCTATCTATAGTGGTTTTTGCGATTTTATGGTGAATACCTTATTGAACCGAATGACTAATTATTAATCCAACATTCTCTATCATTCTATGTTTGTAATTCATGCCAATTTGTTATTGAGAGTCTATTTAGCCGAATTTGAGCAAAACCTTGTACAATAAGTTGGTAATCAAAAGTTGGCCCGGTTGCATTAAATAGCTTGTTTCATAGAGATAATTTTTTGGCCCAAATAGGCATCGTAAATGGCTCACTTAGTCATAATTTCATTATCAAGTCATATATTGAATTATATGAAATCTAGAAATGCCTCTGAGAATAATTAGGCACGATAAGTTAAATTAGACCCAATTCGCTTATTGAGGTGCAATTACATCTATTATTATATTTATCGAAATTTTCTGAAAGAGTATTTTTTTTTTTTTTTGAAAAAATCTGAGAGTATTTATGCACAACATTAGCACATTCACAAGCCTAATAAATATTGGCTGAGTAGTCATAATAAGAGCACATTAAGGGTTACTTTCGAGGAGGGTTTACCAGAAGTGCATTTAATCCTAATCTTGGTATAGATATAAGGCCCGACAAGATCCCATTTTAGCTACTTTATAAATTAAAGACCACCAACAGCCGCACATAATGGAAGCCCTTTAGGTTGTATAAGCCTAATTTGTTATTACAAAAGGCCCAATAAAGGCTCATTTAAGCCCAGTTTGTTCTAGGTACAAATTTTGTTATTTATATGACCCAATTGCTTACCAAATCTGTCTTATATGGCCCAGTTTTAAGACTATATAAACGCATTTAGGCCCAAATTAGGATTAACTAATTAAATAAGATGCCTTTGAAATAGTCCAATGAGGTCAATTTACTTTTCCAAAATTAGCCGTCCTTTCAATTTTTCAAAAGTAGAATAAATTTTACTTAAAGAAAAAGCCCGACAAAGAAAAAGGGCACTCATATTAAAAGCTTATTGATGATTGCAAAATAATACTTCCTCTGTCCCATATTATCTGTCCCTTTTGGGTCAAAGTAATCATACTTTTAACCTTTAATTGCAAAACATATATATGTAATCAAATTTTCAAAAAATATATTTTGAAATGCTTAACATTTAACTTAATCAAAACATAATTCTTTAAAATTTATTTTTATATAATTTTTTTATAATTAATGATCAAAGTTAGGATATTTTGACCCAAAAAGGACAGATAATATGGGACTGAAGGAGTACAAAATAATTTAAGTTCTAAGATAGGAAAAAGTTGGAGGGGATTTTGGAAACTAAAATTTAATTTCTTGAGCAAAGAACTTTGTAAACTGACTTGAAACCTAGGAATAAATACTCTACAATATATATATATATATATATTTATATATATATATATATATATATTACCTAAAATGAGGAATAATACCTGATAACGAATTTCTCGAAAGTGTACGTTTAAAATTATAAGTTTAAAAATGATAATTTACTAAAAATATCATGTAAACACTACTTAGAGGAACTAGATGATGGTAATGACCCTATTAAACATGGATTAGATAATGCAGATGACCCCATATTGACGCGTTAGTGTTTTACCAGAGACTAATATTAGCTCATTTCGAGGCCAAAGTTGAGTCCAATGTGAGCCCACAATCCACCTGATGCACTACTTTTGCGCAAAAAACGGCCCCATTATAGTATTCAACGGCCCAATATTAACTCTATTTTTTTTATTGTTCAAGTAATCTATCACTTGTTTCCTAAGCAAGGTATCCGGTTCGAATCCTTTAAATGGAGAAAAACTTTACCACAACTTGAAAAGGATAACTTGTAAATATAAGAAAAAAAAGAAATAATTCTTTTTCAAATGATTAAGACGTATCTATTGCCCAAAAAAAAATTGATTAGGACTTAGTACACGATTATGCTTAAAATTTTGCAAAAACTTACCCCAAAACTTTTTCCTCAATTATTTGCCACAATACTAAGAAAAATATATAATTCAACGTCAAAAATATTGAAGGGTTTTTCCATTTTAATATTATTTTCCATTTTTTCCCGAATTTATTTTTAATTAAATCGAAACAAGATCCAGATACTTGTAAAAACAAATCCATAAATCCAATGTGGCTGAAATTTGAATAGATGAATATAGATATTTCAAAGAGTCTTTCTGCCCAAAATCATGCAAACCTGAGCCGGAATCCCGAAACGCGTTTTTAGCCCCAAAACCGTGATGGTTGGTAAACGATTTCTACTAAAAACTGACATGAATTTTTTTTTTCTGAATTTTTTGCCACAATACTCAGAAAAAAAATATAATTCAACGTCAAAAAGATTGACCGGCTTTTCATGCTTCTAATATCGTTTTTCCATTTTTTTCTGAGTTAATTTCTAATTAAATCAAAACAAGTTTCAAATGCTTGTAAAAATAGATCCTTATATCCAATGTGGCTGAGATTTGGTTCGATGATAGATATTTCAAGGCTTTTTATACGCCAAAAATCATGCAAAATTGAGTCAGGGCTCCGAAACACATTCTTAGCCAAAAAGCGTGATGGTTCAGCTAAAATTTTGCAAAAACTAACCCGAAATATTTTTCCTCAATTTTTTGCTACGACTAAGAAAAAAAATATAATTCAACATCGAAAAAATTTAAGGGTTTTTCATGTTTCTAATATCGTTTTTCCAATTTTTTTTCAAATTTATTTCTAATCAAATCCAAACAAGATTCAGATGCTCGTTAAAATAAATCCTTACTCCAATGTGGTTGAGATTTGAATAGATGGATATAGATATTTCAAAGAGTCTTTCTGCCAAAAATCATGCGAAACTGAGTTGGGGTACCGAAACGCGTTTTTAGCCCCAAAATTGTGATGATTAAGTACACGATTTCG
>AWUE01013552.1:0-47289 GCA_001974825.2 Corchorus olitorius | reverse complement strand
ACTACGGAAAAAATATGTAATTCAATGCCAAAAAAAATTGATCGGCTTTTCACGCTTCTAATATCGTTTTTCTAATTTTTTTCAAATTAAATAGAAACAACTTTCAAATGCTCGTAAAAATAAATCCTTATATCCAATGTGGCTGATATTTGGTTCGATGAATATAGATAGTTCAAGACATCTTTGCGCCAAAAATCATGCAAAACCGAGCCGAGGTTTCGAAACGCGTTTTTAGCCCAAAAACCGTGTTGGGTACACAATTTCAGCTAAAAGCTGACCCGAAAATTTTTTTTCTGAATTTTTTGCCACAATACTTAGAAAAAATATATAATTCAACGCCAAAAATATTAACCGGATTTTCACGCTTCTAATATTGTTTTTCCATTTTTTTCGGAATTAATTTCTAATTAAATCGAAACAAGTTTCAGATGCTCGGAAAAATAAATCCTTATATCCAATGTGGCCGAGATTTGGTTCGATAAATATAGATATTTCAAGGCGACTTTGCGCCAAAAAATCATGCAAAATTGAGTCGTGGCTCCGAAACGCGTTTTTAGACAAAAACTGTGGATTTCGGCTAAAATTTAGCAAAAACTGATCCGAAAAGTTTTTCCTCAATTTTTTGGCACAATACTAAAAAAAAAATATAATTCAACGCCAAAAAGATTAACAGGCTTTTCACACTTTTAATATCATTTTACCATTTTTTCCGAATTAATTTGTGATTAAATCGAAACAAGATTAAGAGGCTGGTAAAAACAAATTTTTAAATCCTATGTCGCTTGGATTTGGTTCAATGCATATAGATTTTTCAAGAAGTCTTTACGCAAAAAATCATGCAAAACTGAGTCAATGACCCGAAACACATTTTTAGCAAAAAAAATCGCACGATTACGGCTAAATTTTGCAAAAACTAACCCGAAAAGTTTTTACTCAATTTTTTGCCACAATACTAAGAAAAAATTATATAATTCAACGTTAAAAAAATTGAAGGGTTTTTCATGCTTCTAATATCGTTTTTCCATTTTTTTCCCGAATTTAGTTTTAATTAAATCGAAACAAATATTCAGATGCTCGTCAAAACAAATCCTTAAATCCAATGTGGCTGAGATTTGAATAGGTGAATATAAATATTTCAAAGAGTCTTTCTGCACAAAATCATGCAAAACTGAGGTGGGGCCCCGAAATCCGTTTTTACCTCAAAAACCGTGATGGTTAGTATATGATTTCAGCTAAAAACTGACCCAGATTTTTTTTTCCTGAATTTTTTGCCACAATACTCAGAAAAAATATATAATTCAACGCCAAAAAGATTTACCTGCTTTTCACGCTTCTAATATCGTTTTTCTATTTTTTTTCCGAATTAACTTTTAGTTAAATCAAAACAAGTTTCAGATGCTCATAAAAATAAATCCTTATATCCAACGTCACTGAGATTTGGTTCAATGAATATATATATATATTTCAAAGCGTTTTTGCGCCAAAAAACCATGCAAAATTGAGCCAGGGCTCCGAAACGCGTTTTTAGCTAGAAACCTTGATGGTTAGTACACGATTTCTGCTAAAATTTTACAGAAACTGACCCGAAAAGTTTTTCCTCGATTTTATGCCACAATACTTAGGAAAAATATATAATTCAACGCCAAAAAAATTGAAAGGTTTTTCACGCCTTTAATATTGTTTTTTTTTCCAAATTAATTTCTAATTAAACCGAAACGAGATTAGGAGGCTGGTAAAAACAAATCCTTAAATCCAATGTGGTTCGATGAATATAGATATTACAAGAAGTTCTTACATAAAAAATTATGCAAAACTGAGATGGAGTCCCGAAACGCATTTTTAGCAAAAAAAAAAAAGCGCACGATTACGTCTAAAAGTTTGCAAAATTTGACCCGAAAAGGTTTTCCTCAATTTTTTGCCACAATACTCAGGAAAAATATATAATTCAACGCCAAAAAATTAAAGGATTTTTATGCTTCTAATATCGTTTTTCCATTTTTCCGAATTTAATTCTAATTAAATCGAAACAAGATTCAAATGCTCGTAAAAACCAATCCTTAGATCTAATGTATTTGAGATTTGGTTAAATGAATATAGATATTTCAAAGAGTATTTCTGTCAAAAATCATACAAAACTAAGCTAAGGTCTCGAAACACGTTTTTAGTCCAAAAACCGTGATGGTTAGTACACGATTTTCGGTTAAAAACATATTCGAAAATTTTTTCCTGAATTTTTTTCCATTTTTTTTCCCGAATTAATTGCTAATTAAATCGCAACAAGTTTTAGATGCTCGGAAAAATAAATCCTTATATCTAATGAGGCTGGGATTTCGTTCAATGAATGTTGATATTTCAAGAAGTCTTTGCGCCAAAAATCATGCAAAACTGAGCCGCAATACCGGAACACAGTTTTAGCAAAAAAACCGCACGATTTTTCAACAAAACTCAGAAATAAAAAATTGACGACTTTAATTCTAATTAAATCGAAACGAGATTAAATTGCTCGTAAAAACAAATCCTTAAATCCAATGTGTCTGAGATTTGGTTAGATGGATATAGATATTTCAAAAAGTTTTTCTGTCAAAAATCATTTAGCAGTGGCCCCGAAACGCATTTTTAGCCGAATGATTTCGGCTAAAAACTGACCCGATAAGTTTTTTTTTCCTAAATTTTTTGCCACAATACTCAAAAAAAATTTATAATTCAAAGCCAAAAAGGTTGACCGGCTTTACACGTTTCTTATATTGTTTTTCCATTTTTTTACCGAATTAATTTCTAATTAAAAATCGCAACAAGTTTCATATGCTCGTAAAAAATAAATCCTTATATCCAATGTGGCTGAGATTTAGTTCGATTAATATAGATATTTCAAGACGTCTTTGCGCCAAAAATCATGCAAAATTGAGTCGGGGCTCCAAAACGCGTTTTTAGACCCGAAAAGTTTTTCCTCAATTTTTTGCCACAATACTCATAAAAAATATATATAATTCAACGCTAAAAAGATTAACATGCTTTTTACGCTTCTAATATCCTTATACCATTTTTCTGAATTAATTTCTAATTAATTCGAAACAAAATTAAGAGGCTGGTAAAAATAAATCCTTCAATCCAATGTAGATGAGATTTGGTTTAATGAATACAGATATTTCAAGAAGTTTTTACGTGAAAAATCATGCAAACCTGTGTCGAGGTCTCGGAACGCATTTTTAGCAAAAAAACCGCACGATTTCAACGCCACAATACTCAGAAAAAATATATAATTTAACGCCAAAAAAATTGAAAAGTTTTTCACGCTTCTAATATCGTTTTTCCATTTTTCCGAATTTAATTCTAATTAAATTGAAACAAGTTTTAAATGCACGTAAAAAAAAATTCTTAAATCCAATGTGTCTGAGATTTGGTTAGATGAATATAGATATTTCAAATAGTCTTTCTGCCAAAAATCATGCAAAGCTGAGCCGGAGCACCGAAAAGCGTTTTTAGCCCAAAAATCGTGATGGTTAGTACAAGATTTCGACTAAAAACTGACCAAATTTTTTTTTTCTAAATTTTTTGCCACAATACGCAGAATAATTATATAAATTAACGCCAAAAAGAATGAGCGGCTTTTCACGTTTCTAATATCATTTTTCCATTTTTTTCCAAATTAATTTCTAATTAAATAAAAACAAGTTTCAGATGCTCGTAAAAACAAATCCTTATATTCAATATGCTAGAGATTTGATTAGATAAATATAGATATTTCAAGGAGTCTTTACGCCAAAAATCATGCAAAACTGAACCGGGCCCCCAAAAATTGTGATGTACACGATTTCGACTAAAAACAAAGCCGAAAATTTTTTTCCTGAATTTTTGCCACAATACTCAGAAAAAATATATAATTCAACGCCAAAAACATTGAGCAGATTTTCATACTTCTAATATCATTTTTCCTTCGTTTTTTTTTCCCCGAATTTATTTCTAATTTTATCGTAACAAGATTTAGATGCTCGTAAAAATAAATCCTTAAATCCAATTTGGCTGAGATTTGGTTCAATGAATGTAGATATTTCATGGAGTCTTTCTACCAAAAATCATGCAAAATTGAGCCAGGGCCCCGAAACGCGTTTTTAGCCAAAAACCATGATGATTAGTACACGATTTCGATTAAAAACTGACCCAAAAATTTTTTTCTCAATTTCTTGCCAAAATGCTCAGAAAAAATATATAAATCAACGGAAAAAAAAATTGAAGGGTCTTTCACGCTTCTAATATCGTTTTTCCATTTTTTTCCGAATTTACTTCTAAATTTATCGAAACAAGATTCAGATGCTCGTAAAAACAAATCCTTAAATCCAATTTGACTGAGATTTGGTACAATGAATGTAGATATTTCATGGAGTCTTTCTACCAAAAATCATGTAAAATTGAGTCAGAGCCCCGAAACGCATTTTTAGCCAAAAACCGTGATGGATAGTACACGATTTCGACTAAAAACTGACCCAAAAATTTTTTTTCTCAATTTTTTGCCACAATACATAGGAAAAATATATAAATCAACGGAAAAAAAAAATTGAAGCGTCTTTCACGCTTCTAATATCGTTTTTCCATTTTTTCCCGAATTTACTTCTAAATTTATCGAAACAACATTCATATCCTCGTCAAAACAGATTCTTAAATCCAATTTGACTGAGATTTGGTTCAATGAATGTAGATATTTAAAGGAGGCTTTCAAAAATCATGCAAAACTGAGCCGGGGCCACGAAACGCGTTTTTAGCAAAAACCGTGATGGTTAATACACGATTTCGGCTAAAAACTAACCCAAATTTTTTTTCTCAATTTTTGCCACAATACTCAGGAAAAATATATAAATCAATGGAAAAAAAAATTGAAGGGTCTTTCATGCTTCTAATATCGTTTTATCATTTTTTTTCTCCGAATTTACTTCTAAATTTATCGAAACAAGATTCAGATGCTCGTAAAAACAAATCCTTAAATCCAATTTGACTGAGATTTGGTTCAATGAATGTAGATAGTTAAAGGAGCCTTTCTGCCAAAAATCATGCCAAACTGAGCCTGAGCCCCGAAACCCGTTTTTAGCCAAAAACCGTGATGGATAGTACACGATTTTGGCTAAAAACTGACCAAAAATTTTTATTTCTCAATTTTTTGCCACAATACTAAGGAAAAATATATAAATCAATGGAAAAAAAAACTTTGATGTTTCACGCTTCTAATATCGTTTTTCCATTTTTTTTTCCGAATTTACTTTTAAATTTATCGAATCAAGATTCATATCTTCGTAAAAACAAATCCTTAAATCCAATTTGACTGAGATTTGGTTCAATGAATGTAGATAGTTAAAGGAAGCTTTGTACCAAAAATTATGCAAAACTGAGCAGGGGCCACGAAACGTGTTTTTAGCCAAAAACCGAGATAGTTAGTTTACGATTTCGGCTAAAAACTAACCGAATATGCAACTATATGATTATGACCCTACTGAATATGCAACTATATGATTAGGACCCTACTGAATATGCAACTATATGATTATGACCTTACTGAATATGCAACTATATGGTCCTACTGAATATGCAACTATATGATTATGGCCCTACTGAATATGCAACTATATGATTATGGCCCTACTGAATATGCAACTATATGATTATGACTCTACTGAATATGCAACTATATGGCCCTACTGAATATGCAACTATATGAGTATAACCTTACTGAATATGCAACTATATGGTCCTACTGAATATGCAATTATATGATTATGGCCTTACTGAATATGCAACTATATGATTATGACCCTACTGAATATGCAACTATATGATTATGACCCTACTGAATATGCAACTATATGGTCCCTACTGAATATGCAACTATATTGCCCTACTGAATATGCAACTATATGATTATGGCCTTACTGAATATGCAACTATATGATTATGGCCCTACTGAATATGCAACTATATGATTATGGCCCTACTGAATATGCAACTATATGATTATGACCCTACTGAATATGCAACTATATGATTAGGACCCTACTGAATATGCAACTATATGACCCTTACTGAATATGCAACTATATGATTATGACCATACTGAATATGCAACTATATGACCCCTACTGAATATGCAACTATATGGCCCCTACTAAATATGTAACTATATGATTATGGCCCCTACTGAATATGCAACTATATGGCCCCTACTGAATATGTAACTATATGATTATGGCCCCTATTGAATATGCAACTATATGGACCTACAGAATATGCAACTATATGATTATGACCCTACTGAATATGCAACTATATGACCCTACTGAATATGCAACTATATGGCCCCTACTGAATATGCAACTATATGAGCCCTACTGAATATGCAACTAAATGGCCCCTACTGAATATGCAACTATATGAGCCCTACTGAATATGCAACTATATGAGCCCTACTGAATATGCAACTATATGAGCCCTACTGAATATGCAACTATATGATTATGACCCTACATGATGCAGATCATGATGCAGATGACCCTACTGAATATGCAACTACATGATGCAGATGACCCTACTGAATATGCAACTACATGATGCAGATGACCCTACTGAATATGCAACTACATGATGCAGATGACCCTACTGAATATGCAACTACATTATCAAGATGACCCTACTCAATATGCACTACATGATGCAAATGACCTTTACTAAATATACAGCTACATGACCCCTGGAAAATGAACTATATGAATATGATACAAATGACCCTTGAAAAATGAACTATATGATGCAAAGCCAAAAAAGAAAAAGGATTACGTGGCTGTTATTCGGAGACGGCTTTGGAGGAGAATGTGGATGATCCTGAAAGTGAAAAGGTGAGACGTTACCTACAAAGTGGGAAGATGAAGACAATTATGACACTATTTTAGTCTAAAAGTGTGTAAAGGTTTATAAAAACAAAGGCAATTTAACCCATCCTTACAAAAAGTATACAGAAATAACAAACAACCAAACAAAGTATAATCTTATTTAAGATAAATTCAGCAGGCCTGGAGATCAATTAACTACACGGAAGAGGAGTTCCTAGGCAAAAAAAAATATACAGTGAAAAAGTCGAAAGCTAAACACCAGCCCTTTAGTTAATATAATTTCATAATCTGGACCTAAATCCTTTACAAATCAGATAACATGGCTTAAATGAAATATAAAGACAAAAAAGGTAAATTTAAAAGGTAAAACACGTACTGAACATTTCTCTTAGATGGCCTTCATTGACGTTCCTGCTAAGTAAGCCAACATAAAGAACCAAAGACTCGTGGATGGGAAAAGCTTTCCTGAAATAAATGCCTTTGAGAACATAAATGATTGAAAATAAAGTTTCTCTAGCAGCATTTGTCATGATTGAAGAAAACAGGAAAAATTACAAAATTTCCCTTCCTTAAAGATACCCATCTTTTGTCCTTGAAAACTAGCTTCAGTTAGAACTACAATTATCTTGTGATAAGTATAACAAAACTAGATCTGTTTCTTATGAGAATAATCTGATGTTCTCTACTACTGAGAACCCAAATCAAGTAACTTAAAACAGATTAAAAACAAGTTTTTGTTTTTAAACAATTATGTAACTTCCCAAATCAAGCAGGTCAAAAGCTTAACATAAGATACACTCCCTGGTTGATATAATTTATGCATAGCATATAGAACAAAGTAGAAATTAAATTGAGAATACCAGGCAATCTCAACTTCTCATAGTCTTAGCTTTACCTTAAAGTTGGAGATGCTTTTTAGGTTGTGGTGGAGGGGATCGACCTCCCCTAGATGCATCAGCAGAACTGCATAAGTCAAAGAAACAACACTTATATGAATACTGAACTTTCAAAAGATAATTACCGCATGCAACAAATATAACTGGGAGGGGTAGCTACAACATCTTAACCTTAAGACACCAATTCCAATAAAGAGGATGGCGTTCCAGATTGCAGTTGACAATTTCATCATACAACCTACTAAGATTTAATTCATAAAATTAACAGCATTATCATCTCTTAACTCATAATTTGATTCAACTCTTTTTCATCATACACATTAGATTCCAACTCAATCAGATGCTCGGAATATCTTATAACTTATATTACCTACTCTTCCTCTAAGTAAGATAAATCAACCTTTTATCAGTAAAATAAAACAGTGTAGAGTGTAGTGGATGAACTCGAATTCTACTAGCTAAGGTTTCAAGCACGCATCTTAAATGCAACAGTTGTTTGCTATATGAGATGATAAAGTTATAGCTTCAACACTGTCAAAAAAAGAACCGATATGTGATATCCCCATAATTCCCTATAACAATTGGCTTGGTTGTAACTATACTATTATTGCTTCCTGACAATTTACTTGTTGACACTATTAACTTACAGGATCATTGGTGACAAATTCCTGCCAAGTTCGGGGCAAAGAGATCCTTTTCAATTATTATATCCCAAGTCCAACACCTCTAATAATTCCTTCAACTCAGTGATCCCTTCTTCATCCAGTCAAAGAAATGTTCCACAAATCAGAATGATGCATATAGATTTTCAAACAACCTTCTAAGAAAGACACTATGGTTGCATCTAAAGAAATGCTAGACTAACCATGCACAGTGAGACAAGAAGCAATATCTGCACACATCTATGGTTACGCAGCTGCAAGAAGTAACCAAAAGAGTCTTAATGCACAAGTAACACAAGGAACAATATTATAAACTGAAATCAGTGAGATGCATGCTTGCTTAGATCTAGTTAACCTCTGACCTATTTCAATTGTTGATCCTCTAAGTTAACCAATTTCCATAGTTCAGGAGGAAGAGGTCCAGAAAATAGGTTGGCTATCAATACTCCTGAACATTGCAGATAAATTTATCACAGAAGGTTAACAAATGAAAGCTGAGAAAATCCCCTTCTGTATGTGAATTGCGAGACCAACTGCTTGTCTTGAACTTACAATTCTAAAGAAAGTTTTATAAAAATGCAGTCCTTACATTTGAGTGGCATGAAATTGCTGATTTGCAATGACAGTCTAAGCTCCAAATCTAGCTCCTGTGTGTCACTTAAATCAGAATTCTGACTGCTTGATCCCAATGAATCACTCCGATGTTTCTTGCTCCTGATTGGTAGTGAATCCTACAAGTACATAAGGAAAATATCAGAAGGTAAAAAGAAAAACCAAAGTCAATATACTAAACAGAATTTTTGACATGTCATATACTTTTCATTTCAACATTTAAATATGGGCATCTACATATAAAAGAATGTGTGTAGCAACCTCAACATAGAGGTTTAGATGTTGTCTGGTCATGTTTGGTTGTGCAAAATGTTGAGTGTCTAAAGTTCCACTGCTGGGGTTCCAACTGTTGCAAATGATCGGAAGAAACATTAATTATAAGCACTAAATCCCCAGAACAAAATTAAGCTTCTATAATTAAGGAGAAATCCTATTTGCAGCATAGGCCATTCTTATAATTAAAATAAATTAGAAAGCCAAATATATCACCTTGCTGTAGTTCTAGGTTGGGAATCACCATATCTGATGTTTGGTCATTGATGATATTCGCCTACACAAATCTGTAATGTAAGCTGAATTTAGTATAGAATTCAAAAGTACAAATTTTTAATACAGAAACATATAATTAACAATCAAATTTAGTTTCCTTTCTTCTTGCTCTAACATTTATATTTAGTGATTGGTGAGTGATGCAAAAATATGTAAAAACAAAAGATTTACTTCTTGGAGAAAAGCGTCTGCTAGGATTAGTACCAAGAATAAGAAACAAGCAAAATTACCATGATGATCAGAAAGGAAAAGAGAGACAAAACCTATTCCCATGATTATCATGATGATGCTAAAACAAAGCATAGTAATATCCACCATAAAATTACCTTGTCATTTGTTAGGATAGGAAACAGGCAAAGAACAGTTGCAAATGGGTGACAAATCAAGAAGAAATTATATGGGGTAGGATGCTATGTTTTAGAGTTTCAACTAAACATGAGAATTTGAAGAGTGGCTTGTAGAGAACTGCAATACTCCAAAACAGAAATATCTCTCACTTCACTCAAACTGCCCCTTCACCTCATGACCCTTATTACACCTACTCTGCATTTCTGCTTCAGGAGAATATATTCAGAGGTGTTTCTGAGAGAAGCTATTTTCAGTCTTAGTGGACGTTTCTAGGCAAATGTTAAACATGGGAATAATTTTGGGCCTTATAATATGTTTTTCATGTGGAACCAAACACTTTTAGTTCACATTGCATTAACAAATGCCACATTTCAAGCCTATCCATAGATTAAAGACATAATTAACAGGCATAAATTATACTGGTCATCAGTTAAACATTAGTCTGCAATGAAATATATATGTTGATTCTATTTCTATATAAGAAATTACCTTGGATGCAAAAGAAATTCCTTTAAAATATAGTTCATGCCCACTCTCAAATCTGCTGCAGCTCCAAGAGACCAAGATCATTGATTTTCTTTAGTGTATTAAACCCTGCCCATGTTTTAAAGCAGCAAACAATCAATATAGGAATGCTTGAAATCAGCATGTCTTTGTGCACGAAGTAAAAGCTTGATTAATATACCTTCAGAGAAAATGATAATTTGTTGCTTAATATCTCTATGCACAATTCTAGAAAGCTTAGTCAAAATACATACATCAATATCATACGGCTTAGCTTAGTCTAAACTCTAAACTGATAGCCCCTTTGCAAAATAAAGAGTTCTAATTAACACTCTGTTCGTTGAACTTGAAAGGATGAATATTGATAATATTTCAAGTTTTTAAAAGTGTGCTTCTCATAATTTAATCATTTATAGTTTCATTAGCAGGTTTGGGACACAAAATCTCACAGGGCAAGATCCCAAATGTTCACTTCATACATACAGTTAAAAATTGTGCTTGATAGAAATATCTAATCCTCACATGTAGGATATCTTACCAACCTGACTCCCCAATTTTATAAATATAAACTACTCGCAAAAATAGTATTAATTATTAAACAAGGAGTTCTCCCAGACAACCCTAACTCATGAAGAAAAGAAGCATGGATTGCTGCCACATCTGAGCACAAATACGTCAAGCCTAACGTAAAACAGTTCAGTTTTGATTTATTTCATACTTCAATTTTCAACATAATTTTTTAAATCAACTATGCGGCATTGACAGTCGTAAGTCGTACGAAAAATAATACAAGAAGAAAAAAGAGAGCCAAAAGGAAACCTCACCGGGCTCTAGCGCTTGCGGAGGATGAGGTGGAGGAGCAGGAAGTCGTTTCCTAAAGACAGAGGCGAAGAGCCTATGAGCACTGGAAGTGATAAGCCTCTGCGCTAGATCCACCAATTTCGATAACCAACCGTTCTTACCGGCGCCACCGCTAGGGTTCCTTATTGCAGTCGGTGGTCGATCGTACGGCGTAGACGGCCACTTCCTGAACTTCCCTCCATCTCCCAAACCGCCGTCGTATGGATTACTCACATCAATCATCGTCGCCATCATAGAAAGAAAGCGGAAATGAAAGTTGGGGTTTGGGGATTTTGAGGAAAAATCTTAAAAGAGAGGGAGAAAACTTGTATAAATACTAATTATGGTTTTTATGCGGAAATTTGGTAATTGAAAGAGAATATTCGAAGAATTATTGGAGAGGAAGAAGACCTGATGTGAGATGAGCAGTTGCAGTTCCAGACTTCCAGTGCTGCAGTCTGCAGAGTCTAGAGACTGCAAAAGACAAAATAGAAAAAAGAAAAGGAAAAGAATAAAATGTACTCCGTGAGAAAAGGTCCAATTCAGAGGTTAAAGATTGGAAGCCCAAAGCTTCCTTTTCAACTCTGAGAGAGAATCGAAACCTAGATGGATCCTAAAGCCGTGGGCTTCACTTCTTGGGCTTCGCTTCTTGGGCTTTGAAGCCTCACTTTAAAACAATTTTTTTCCCTAAAAAAAATTATAATTTATATTACTATATATATTTTATATATATATATGGTAATTATTTGATACACCGGCGGTGTAAATTTTGGACTCCACAAGCGGGTTGTGGAGTTGACACATGTCCATTTTTTGAATTAATTGAGTTCTAAATATTTCAATCTAATCCCTAGATGACACATGTCACCCTTCAAGAGCCGCTTGTGTAGTCTGCTAAACTCCACTGATGGTGTATTGTATAATTTGCCATATATATATACTAGATGGCACTCGTAAATAATTTTATATTTATTTCATCTTCACACAGTGCATTGAGTCTAGTATTGTTATATACTAGACTTAGTGGCACTCACTTATACGAGTGTGAGGGTAAAATAAATATAAAAAATAGATTTTTTTTTATATTAAAAATTGAGTAATTGATGGTTTGGATTGTTTTTCTTTAAAAATATATAAAAAAAAGTTAAATATCATATCCACCCTTTGGTTTATAATAATTTTCTTTCAAATGAATAGTTCATATTTTTTATATTTAAGTCTTTTGCCAACTAAGGGTCTGTTTGTTAAAGTGTTGAAAAAATTCAAACCGTTGAAAATTAATATTTTCAACACTTTGGTAAATTTTATGCGTTTGATAATATTTATCCCAATTAGAGCTGTTCAAGGGCCGGGTTACCCGCCCAAGCCCGTAAGCCCGCCCGATATTTTAAAGGGTCTGGACAAGAATTTTAAGCCCGTTGGATGGGCTTGGACAAAAATATCAAGCCCGTTTATTAAATGGGCCGGGCTTGGGTATGAGAGCAAAAGCCCAAGCCCGACCCGGGCCCGGCCCGATTAAGGAAATATATTTGTTTTTATTTTTTATTTGTTGATATATAATATATATTGAATATACTTTATACGTACACCGTATGTTAAATAAGAAAAAAATGAATAATATATGTAGAAAATCTTATTATCAATGAGAATAGTATATTATAGGTAGTATATATCATATTTTATATTTACAATTACATTTATATAATTAATTAATATAATTTAATTCTTAAAATAATTATTAAAAAAATATTAAATGGGCTTTTGGACGGGCCTTGGTCTAAGTATTTGATAAATGGGCCGGGCTTGGACAAAAGTTTGAGGCCCATTTTATAAATGGGCCGGGCTTGGGCAACACTAATGGCCTTAATCTCAAGGCTAGGCCCGGCCCGAACCCGGCCCGGCCCATGAACAGGTCTAATCCCAATCAACTTAAAAGATTTTTTTCAACCAAAAACCACTTAATTAAAAAAGTAAATGAGGAGCTACTTATCACTTAATAGAGAACGCGGTAAGTGATTTTTTTAAAAAATAATTTAGCTTAAGACTAATCTACCCTATATCCACTCCATGTTTTCAATCTTTTCTGCTCCCCTCTCCTTGTTCTGTTTAGCAGAGAATTTTCTCTAAACCCTAAATTCCCATTGATTGTGATAGCACCAAATTCATCAAGGTATGGCTTATTTCTCCAATTTTTACTTGTTTTGATTTTATTGTATGAAATTTCATCATCAATAATTTATTGGATTTTATGTTTCATGAACAAACATGTTTCACTATAAAAATATAATTATATTTACTGCCAACCATTACTTTGTATATGTAATCTGATGATTTGATAATTTCAATTTTTGTCTTTGTGCAAAAGAGGTACCCACCTCTTCGTTTGGTTTCGGTTTTTCTTTTGCTTGATAATTATTAAAGAAGTTTTGGGCAAACTATACAAGAGACTCTTTTCTTTAGCCATGCCTAGAACTTATTGCTATTATGATTAGTTGTTAAATAGGCTGATGGCAATCTTCTTTTTCAGATTAATCATAGTCTTTACTTCACTCTTGATTTTTGTCAATAAAAAAACCTTGTTAACAATCTGAGTTGGACCTTGTAATGGTCTCAAGTTGATCTTTTCATTTAGATATATGCTCTTTAATTTGGTTTCTAGTGGCAACTTATCTCTTGATTTTTTCACCCATGAGTTGGACCTTGTAATGGTCTCAAGTTGATATTTTCATTTAGTTTTCTGGTAGTCTGGTGGACGACTTCCATAGTCTCTTGCTATTTGTTGTTGAATTGGTTTGATTGGCTGATTTTCGTAATGGTGTTCGTCCTTGTACAAAAAAAGAGACATTCAATCATGCACATGCTAGATTGAGAAATGTCATTGAGAGATCATCTGGAATTTTGAAAGCTAGTTTTCCAATCTTAAAGAGGATGGTGCCATATCCTTTTTTAGTACAAAAGAATATTATTATAGCTTGTGTAGCTTTATATAACTACATAAGAAAATTATCCATTACGGATATTTTCTTAGATGGAGCAAGTTGGTAATGAGAATGTTTTCAACGATGCCTCAAAATAATAATGAAGGTTTGCCACCAGCTGGAGCACGAACTACACAAGCTGACAAGATTTTCATGATTAACTTAAAGGATCATATTCCAAATCAATTAGTTGCTAATTGCTAATTAATTCTTAGTCACTTTTTGTATTAATTAAGGTTTGGATGATTATTTAGATATTTTCTTTTGGAATGATTATGATACTTTTATAATTAAATTTTTTTCAATTTTATACATTTTCATATTTAATAATTATAATAAAATAAAATATTGTAATTCAGAATTTATGATATAAAATATAATGATGATAAGGCTAAAAATGTAAAATTATTAATTTTCAGCATTCAACATTTACATTTATCAAACAGTGCATTTATATTCGGTATTCAGTTTCCAGCAACTTATTAAACAGTTTTTATTACAATAATTCAGTGTTTATAAATTTCAGTACTAAAAATTCAGTACTTGAATCTTTTAGCACTTAATTTTCAGTTTATCAAACGGAACCTAAGTGTGTCTTTCTAAGTTTTTTGTTGGCCTACTTGTTATTTTTTATTTTGTGTTAAAAGCTAATTCTTATCTCTCTTTCGCCACTGCTTCCACATCCCCCTTGTTGTCGTCGGACAGCCTTTGTGGAGTTTTCGAAAATTTTCCTCTTGTTTTGTTTTCTTCTTTGTTCTTGATCATAGAAATGGGAGGAGAGAGGAATCATTGGTGATGCATGATTAAAATCCACTCTTCGAAGATATACGTACACCTACGTTGTATACTGTTTATAATTATAATCAATCATAATTATCAATCTCACTATTAGTTATTGGGATGAAATGATCATTTTGTATGTCTATGAGACAAATATGAGAGGTGTACAAAGTATATAAATGTACAAAAACCATTTCCCAATCGATAATTGTGAGCCGGAAGCCGGAAGTAAAATTTTAGGCAATTATTTTATACCTAGCAAATTATATTTCTCTACTCTTAGAATATGGTATCCGCCAAATACTCCTAACAGATTCTCCTCAGTTGTGACTCATATACAAAATAGTAGGTCCAATCATCAAAACGGGAGAAAAGGGAGCATTCATTTAAGTAAGACATGACAGTCGTGGCAACAACCCACGACAATAATCCTTTTTTTTTTTTGGTACAACCGAACAAGCCCAAGGTTCCAGCTTCCAGATGATAAACATGTAGCAGCTAAAGAAACCTACAGCACAGATGATTCTTCATTGTCACTTTAATTATCCTTTTACTTCTAAAGGGACAATGCCTAGAGCAGAAACAGAGAGAACAAACAAAACAGTTACGACTTCCAGAAGGCTCTTCATAAAAATAGTCAACTTACAACATAAAAAATTGCATGAAAACATAAGATTTTTCTTCAGTAGGCAAGCAGAGGAAAATGAAGATGTTAAAAGCTTATTACCTTGCTTCAAATAAACCCCTAAACAGTTTGTGAAAATTTCAATGATACTCAGAATAAAAAATGAAAGCAGAAGTAAGAACCACAAGGAAGATATTTCTTTCTATAGATTTTGCATACAAGAGTGTAAAATGTGCATTGCCAAACCAATTATAATGTTCAATTCACATTCATTCACAATTGATGCTTGGTGTTGCAACCCTGCGGGTGTTATAAGAATTGCACTGTCTGCACTTGAGACCCAAAATATGAAATTTGACTTGGCTTGTTGTGTTGCAGTCATTGCAGAGGATTGAAACCTGTAAAAGAACCGCATGAAACTAAATTTGCAAAGTACATGTGTGATGTGTCTATTATTTTGACTACAACATATATGATTGGATTACCAATTATGTTCAGAATGATGATGAAGACTAGGACCAACACTGAATAATATCTATACTATATTAAAAAGTACGTTCACCTGTAAAACTTTTGAACTACCCATTATATCCCTATTTTTCGAAAATATTTCTTAAATGCCATTGTTTAAACTTTTATAGTTTCACTCAACTAAAAACTCTATTTTTATTTAATTAAATCTAATATCTTTATAATTTTTACCATTTTACTATTTTAATTAAAAAACTTATATATTAGAATTTTTTAAATATACTTTTACAGTTTTATTCAACTAAAAACTCTATTTTTATTTAATTAAATCTAATATCCTTATAGCTATTTTATTTTTACCATTTTAATATTTTAATTAAAAAACCTATATATATAAGAATTTTTTAAATTTATTTCTTAAATGAAATTTTTTAAATTTTACAATTTTTTTTAGAAATAAACTTTTACCGTTATTCTACTAAAAAATCTATTTTTATTTAATTAAATTCAATATTATTATAAATATTTTATTTTTACCATTTTAATTTTAAAAAATTTGAAACTTTTTGTTAAATCTGGACCCATTTCAATTATAATATAAACTAATAAAAGTATTATTATCAAGTTTAAAACTAATCATTAATTACTCATCATTTTTAAAACTAATTAAGTTAAAAATTTATTTATTTAAAACTTAATTATTGTGATTAACCTTTTTCTATCTTTGGAGTGTGTATTGGTAGTTTAATGTATTGGAGTGTATACTAAGAATTTAAAGTTTTTAAAAATAAAAAGAAAAGTAACATGCAAATATTTCCTTTGACTTATAAAGTTAGAATAGTCAATCGGGCGGGTTGGACGGGTTTCGGATCATCTGAGTCTAGGTCAAATGAGTCAGGTAATTTTCTCGGGTTATTGCCCAGCTGGGTTTGAATAAATGATAATTTAGAATGGTTAAAATTATAACAATGTGGATTTTATTGAATAAAATATAATTTTAGTTTATAATTTTCTCGGGTCATTCGGGTTTTTACTCATCTGGGTTCAGATCATTCGGGTATATTGGGTCTCGGATCAGGCGGGTTCGGATTTTGACCTCAGGTCACTCGGATTCTGGATTTTTCGGATTTAGGATTTGGATCAATTGGGTCAGCATTGTATTTTTTAATGTTTAATTCTTAAATTTAGTATTTACTAAAACCAGGATGGGTCACGTGCAACGCACGTGGAAGTGAAGACTAGTTAGCTATAAATGGCCAGAAGATCTTTCATGAATTATGAGTGTTTGGGACAAGGATGATGGGTGGAATGATGGTGTGTGCATAGAAATATTGCACAAAGACACCCTATGTATAGCAACAGAAGCACAATATTACCAAAGACACTTGATGGGAAAATAATTGCAGTGCAATATAATTCACTCTTACTCAATCTAGCTTCTGAATGAAAACAAAGAAGTTTTCACATGCATATTCAAGTGATGCAACAAAATAACTGTGTATGCCAAAAGCAAACTAACAGATAAAGTATAGATATAGGTTACTACCTCAAACTGATACTCCAAGGGCATTGAAGTCGCACCAATCTGTCAACAAAGAACAAGATCATAAATTGATGACATATATAAACATTATGCAATAGTGAAACTAGTTAGTAAATGATTAAAGCTTTTTCATCCTTTAATTTTAAGGCTTGCTGCTTCTCTTTCATTGATACTCCTTGCTAAGTGAACAATAAATGTTACTAGATGAACAAAACAAGCAAATTCTTCGTATTTTCTCAAATTTAAACAGACCGAGCAAGCACAACTTGAACACAGACATGTTAACAAGTTCAAACTCCAACATATTAGCATAAGAACACACACAGAGACTAATGTACTGATTGTTCCATCCCCAGCTCAGTTAAATTTATCCTGTTAAAATGACGGTACTACCCGATGCCCAATGATTATCCACACTAATGCACAATATGAACACTATGACAATGCTACATTACAAATTCTACAGAAAATTCTTTTTAAAAAATGTGCTTTTGAGAAAGATTAAATGTCCCTGAAATCAAAACTAATTCCTGGGATAAGGCATGTAACATTCCAACAGATAAACATGTATTACTAATATCACAGAGAAAATGCTGACCCCTATTAGAAATTTTATGCACAATATATTGGTTAATGGAAGAAGGTTTATACATCCATATCCAGATCTTCCCAGATAGAAGTCATGTCAAGCACTGATTTGGAGCAGATGGGACATCGATACCTGTATCATGAACAAAACAATACTTAAAATTTAACCCATTCAAAGCTAAATCCAAACAACGAGGAAACTGAGAATTTAATCTGAATTTACTGATTTTGCTTTATCATCTGTTTAAAGCAGTCCATATGTATTGTATGTCCACACTTCAAAATCTGTGTGCCTTTAACTGAGTCAAAAAGATACTGAAAGCATAACGAGAATGTTTTAGAACAACAAATTCTGATGAACTTTCAAAATAATGAAGAAACTAATCAAATGTCACAGCTCAAACCTCATAACAGATGGGGCAGCCAGTCTTCATGGAGTTCTCCACACATGAGTGGTTGTCACGCAGATTCATCATATAGCAAGAACCTGCACTGACAATATCATTATAAAGAAAAATACAATAAAGGAAAACAACTAAACAGAACTATTTGAAAACAGCACTGATTCTAAGAAACATTAAATGCAGAATGGTAAGACAGTCCTTGGCAACTTTGTATTTCACATGCCTAACATTCTGACAATTGACTTGCTTTAAACAAGATACTTCATCGTTGGGGAATTAGGACATTTTCTAGCAAGTCAGAAACCAGAATTGACAGGGAATTACCCAAATTCCCTTTGAACTCATCCTACCATTCTATCTGGTCATTAAAGCATTTGCAATTCATGTTTGCTGCTCTTACCATTCAAACACAAATAAATTAATATCATTACCTCCACCATCCCCCTCGCCTTTTTGTGATGCTATTGACCACATACATTGCCACTCTAGAAATTTTCTTTTTCTTTTTTCTCTTTTGCTTAAAAAATGCATATCGGGATTCAGGAGCATTTACTTTAAACTTCATGCAAATTTACTACATAAGACACCTCTCAAAATTAAGCATTCAAGAAGCAAGTATGATAATAAGAATGCATACCACATTTCTGACAGTGAAAGAACTTGTCACGACCACCAACCCTGGAAACACAGATCAGGTCAGAACAATAGTTGACAAGACATAAGACAGAAGCAAGTTATTGAAACAACTAAAAAGAAATAAACTGAACAAAAACATTAACACAAACGTGCTAACCTACAAATTCCACAATCATCACAATGGAACTGCTCTTTTGTTGTCTGCAACAGTCATAACTTAAAATCAGCATGAACTTTTAATTTCATACCATAACATTAAATATAATCGTGCAAAATCTTAAATCTTACATCATCATCATAGAATTTGCAAATGTTGCAGAAATATTCTCCCATATTTACCCCACAATTACAACAAACTTGTGCAACCTGAAACATCAGACAGATAGACTTGAGAAATTTAGAGTTTATTAGAGAAATAAATCCAGATGGACGTACCTCCTGTTCGGTATCACAAATTGAACAAATAACCTGAAATCAAGTTCATCCGCATTATAAACAATAATTTCTTCTCTTAAAAAGGGGACAAAAAAGGTTACTAAGATGGAAAAGTAAGTGTCAAATAAAACATACTCGCTTGACATCCTGCCTGATAAGGTCGTGATGATCTTTTGGGTCGCTGAGTGAATTCTAAATCCAAAAAATAAACAAAGTTGAAGGGGAAATTAAACACATTAAGAAAACAAAATATGTCCAAAATAACAAGATTAAAAATATACAGATAACCAGGACTCCATGAGAGGCATTCGAATACGAGCATTTACAGGGATCATAAGAAAAAGAAACAGAAAGAAAGTACCGCGGCTTCGTTGTGGCAATGGCGGCATGGGAAGATCTTATTGCAGCAAGGAGCGCGGATACTGCATCGTCTCTTATAATGCTCGCATCTAAAGACAACAGAATCGTAAGCATTTAAATCAAATGAAACAAAAAAAAAGGAAAGAAATAAAGAGAGAACATAGAAAATACCCATGTTCAAGTTTTCCGAAATCTATGCCTCTCTCAGGCGCCGATACAGATCCTCCTCCCATAGCTTAGGGCACGAAACAAAGAATCAAAATAAGAGAATAACACCAAAAAACCCAGATTCTCTTTCTTTTTCTGTTTCCTAGTAGTTGTAGTATTGAATTTATATTTTGGGAAGGGAGTTTTGGAAGTAGAATTTGGCGGTCCAGTAAGCAGAAATTCCTCGGAAATATTATTCTTCAACGCGGGCGGGTTTAGGTCGATGATTGTCACGTGATTGGAAATATATTTATTGGTTGACGGTTGTATTTGTCACGTGATTGGTGTGTCCGCTTATCTTCCTGGGCGTGGGCTTGGACCTAGCAGATGATTTTGCTAAGACGATTCCGTCACTGTTTTATTGTTTTCTTTTTTATCTTTAATCCTCGGAAGTATACTTCTGGAAATATTTTTCGACTAGCCAAATTGTGACATGCAAATTGTACAGCAAGCACCCAATTGATGCTTGATGCTTATTACTACTTGTACTTTGTCTTGTCTTGATGCTTATTACTACTTGTACTATTTATTGCAAATATTGCAAATACTTGTACTATTTATTGCAAATGTGAAAAACAGGAGGGACTGTATGGCAGGAGATTTGCAGGAAAAATCTCCTGATTACTCGAACAATATTTTAGATCAAGATATATGATTTATCCATGTCAAAAAGTAATTTGCTCAAACGTCATCGTGATTATCAACTCTCTCTGAAATGCATTGATTCATCTGTACAACCATAGCTGATATAAAACGTGTTTCCACATAGCCTAATTCTTACTGATAAGAGGATGGTTACAGAATGAACATTAATATGCTAGCAATCACAGTGAGATGGCGATGAACGAGTATACAGATGAACACCATTTCAAAAGCAAAATCAGACTAATACAACGTATAAATGTGAAAACTATATCTTTTTTCCATACAACTTGAACTTGACAACGGCATAGCATGTTTACTGATTAAAGAATGACACACCCACACGAATTCAGCTTCCGAGTCTCCTCCTGGCTCTTTTCTGCAGTGCACCAAAACAAAAGATAAAACTAGGAGAAGTTAGAGGAAGTTTAGGCCAGCATAACATTGCTTGGAAAAGAAAAGAAAAAAAAAACAGATAAAAGAAAGTAAGCATGAACTTCAAATTCTTCAGATCACAAGAAACAAGAAATCAAAGAATCGGGGACTAAACCAATAGCCATATGATATTATCCAAAAACAGGGGTAGGAATATGAGAGGTCTATCATTCATCGTGAGATAAAACATTTGTATTTAAGGCCTGGAATTCCTTTGTATTATGCAAAAACAAGGGTAGGAGTATAAGATGTCTATTATTCATCGTGCGATAAAACATTTGTATTTATGGCCTGGGATTCCTTTCTGCCCACTTCGAAGGCACATGAAGGAGTTGGTGAGACTAATTTATGCTGTTGCCAGAATCCAAACTGAAATAAGACCTTGAAAGTTTGCAGTATACTCCAAGAATAAGGAGAACAGCTATAAACTGATTTAAAGCTTTATCTAGAAAAAGAAAGTCCATCGACTTGGGTGTGCTCTCTACAGCAACTTACAAAAATCTTTGGACAAGCACTTGAAACCTAAGCTAAATCTAGGAAGTGAAATGAGAAACTAAACTGAGTTTCAGTAGCTCAAATAACTTGCTCTTCATATCCATGATGACAAATACAGGGTTCTCTTAAGTGATAACAAAGTGAGACTTAACAAGGAATTGTTTGCATATTTATCCTTCCGAGAACATTACCAAATATTATAAAAGCAGCAAATACAACCATCATCTGTTATTTCTCAAAAACAACCCATTTTCCTGAGACCTCGTAGACAGATCTATGTACCATGCATTAAGCAAGGATCTGAATGCAAACCATATATATGATGAAGAAAATAGAAGACCTGCTAATTTTAGGCAAGCTTATATAAAAAGAAGATTAATGAAATACGTTCTCCCAAACACATCTTCTAAGGAAGAGAACTTGACAAACCTGTCTTATTCTTTGCTACAGCAGGCTGCACTACTACGTGCATGGTAATAACACCAACAGGAAGGTCACCAAATGTTATCCTGGAATCAGCGAGCGTTTTGTTGTTTTCCAGAACTTTACCAGCGTGTATAATTTTCAAATCATTTATTGATTTTGGTGTGACTGTTTTGTCTGAAAACACATGAAAACCCCATTAACTAAGACTATTGTTGCTTGCAAGGGAGGAGCACCACCAAAAAAATTTAAATCCAGAAAGCCTTTAAGAACATTCACAAACATGACCCATATATATTTGAGTTCATACATACAGTGATTGGGACTTTTCTCCAAGCTGAATTTTATCGTCAAAATGAAAAGTGGAGGCCTATTCTGTTTACATGCATGAACACCGTAGCTATACAAATGTTATAAGTCAATATGAAAACTTTTCTAAAATATATATCACTCAGGCTATGCTCGTCATTAAAGAGATACTTATAAATGAAATGGCCAGCGACAGATGCCATCGAAAGAAAATTCACAGAAAAGACCAAAAGACAAAGCTATTGAGTGCATGCTCCTCAAACTATCTTAGCTCAAAAGTGATTAGATAAAAGACGGAAACCATGAAAACAACCACAAGAAAACTGAGCACCTATGATCAGTTGATCACTAAGTAGTAAGTCAAAATGTAGAGTAAACAGAGATAGATTAATCACCTTGGGGCCACTCAGCAACAATCTTTTGCTTAAGAGTTGCAACAGTTATAGATGATGCATAAGTACTGTGCGCTATATCTGTCCCATCAAAAATGCGGAATTTAAGCTCAATAAGCTCCTGCCCCTCAGCCATAGTACTCTCTGTCTTCTGTTTCCCAGCTTGCAGGTAGAATCTGATAAGAAATTAACAGTCTTAATCCCACAATTCAGTCTCCCTTCACCCACCTGCACCGGTATTCACCATATGTAAAACTCAAACCCAAAACCTTCACATTACTTCAAAGTAACCATGCATAATCAACTCAATTTCCCATTGTAGTTAAATTGGGAAGTATCATACAGAATTATACATTTTCAATCATACCAACTAGAATGTAGCAGATGAACAATTTGTTACCTTTTGCAAGATTATTTTCACACTTGGGGAAAGAATGCTTACTCTAATTCAATTGAATAATTTAAACTAACCTTAAGTAATCCTCCGAGAAAATTTTTTAATAATAGTGAATGCAAATCAACTGCTAGAGAACCTCGCCAACCAAGTGAGCACTTCATATGATCTGATAACTGACAAGGGTCCCGATCAGTCGCTCTCAACCAATGTTCCTTTAACAAAATACAGAACTCAACCTCAAGAACCAGACAGACATATGAAACAGACCAGTTATATTTCCTAAATCTATAAAAAGATCTCAGATACTTGCTATATTTTGATTGGAGGAAACAATCGACATCAAACAAGAAGATTACCATTAAAATGTATCCAATTAACGAACAGGAAAAAGAATCTGAAAATAGAAATGTAATTAAAACCTAATGGAGATAAATTCATGTAAGATTTCCGATTTTCCGTTCCTCTTTTTCCTTTATTATATTTTTTCGTTTAATCAATTGACAAAACCGACACCACACAACCATCGCTGTTTTCTTTCTTTCTTTCTTTCTTTCAGTTTTCATTTCCGTTAATTTTCTCACCAACCAAACGGAACACAAAAGAATCAAGGAAAATAATCGAAAATTGATAAAAGATCAGACACAGAGAAAAAGATCGAGGAGGAGATAGAGAAATACCTGATCAAGAAGCCATTGATGAAAGATCAGTGAAAAAAGAGTCGAATTCAGCAAAGCCTCTTTCTAGCCACTGTGTCGGTGTTTGATCGATTAAAAAAAGCGAGAAGTTATCGTTCTTTGTTTGTTAGTTAAAAACAATTTCCCTTTTCTCTCTACGTTTCTTTCCCCTTTTTTTTAATAATTCTTTCCCGAAAATCTCTGTGATAAGATGTCAAAAGTCGAAATAGATAAAATGATGGATCCAATTCTGAGCCAAATTTATACTACTACTACTTTTTTACAAGCTCCATTATCTTGCTAAGAGAGTAGAAAAAGAAATCCTATGATTTCCATTCTTTGCTTGCCACGTCAAATCAAAGACTCGCTCTGATGACTGAATTAACCTTCATCTATACGTGGCGTCCCCTAATTGGCTTGTCGTATAATTAAGGCGGTTACCACGAAATAGAGAAAAAGAAGGTGGTCGTTACTGTTAGTTATTTTCCCCTGAAGACCTCAACTGAATCAAACTCATTCTCAATTTTCCTTTTCCTTTTTCTTTTTAGTATTATCATCATTTTCTTTCCCATTGCAGATGAATAGTAAATATATATAGACCCATTAACAAGCAAAAGGTAAGCAACTTAATTGAGAAAAAAAAAAATCTGTAACTAATTAAAATATCACCATATCTGTCAAGAAAGAGCTGCAAATTTTAGAAGGAAGTATGGGTGGACATTCCCATTTCCCAATTTCCCATGTTAGTATTTGTAGCAAATTAATGGCATCTTCTATCAAAGATGAAGCTTTTTCTTAATATATAAATTGAATGGTCCATGAGTCCAGCTTGGCCATTTCCTGTAAAGCAAAGAGAAGAATATAATCCAAGGAAGATGGTGAGGGTGACACCCATGATGCGATTGGTAGTTGTAAATTTACCCACCAAACCAAAGGCCAGTGGAAGTGGGTGGGCAGAAACAAGGAAGGTTGCCAAATCATGTGCTTCCTTCAATCAAAGCTTTATCCCTCAAATCAATTATTCAGATCTTTTTTTGGTTCTTCTTTCCCTTTAACTATCATATATATGGGCAGTAACTAAATTAATCATTTGGTCAGCTATTATAAAGCTTTAGTGATCTTCTAAGGATATGGCTATGAAAGCTTTCTGGTATTGTTTTTTGCAGATTCTTGGTTAAGTTGCCTGATAAAACAATTTCTTCCTATGGTAGTTTTGCAGAAAATAGATGGAATAAATTAAATTCTCTAGACTTTATTATGAAGTATGAACATGTTGATTACTTTTTTTTTTTTGCACACAACATGTTGATTACTTTGACACGCCAGATTAATGTATAGACTAATTACAGAACAAAAGTGTTTGAAGAAATATAAGACAGTTAAAACAAGCATGATTTGCAGTATCAGAAGGCAGAAGCACAAGTTGGGAGGTAATTAAAGTCTGATTAAAGTACAGAGTGGTCAAGCGGTCCATGCATGCTTTCTTTAGCTATGATCAGAAGATTCAAAACAGTTCAGATATCTATACCCCATGATTGAGACTGGGAAAGATTGAGTATATAAGAAAACTGAGATGAGTTCCAATATTTTGTGATTCCCTTTGTAAGAGGACTCCACCTTCAATTGATTCTGCATGCTTTTGCCTTCATTGACAGCATTCATATGCTTGTCTCCATATACAAAGGAGGAATCTACTCAAGACTCATAATTTACCGTATATATGTCTTGCCTTTTCACTTTGTCCTCCGGATCGATGTAGAATAATGCCATTTCTAACATTTATGACCATATAAATTATCAGTTCTCAGTCATGAAGATACCTATTCCTCCATATATCATGCAAAGTGGGGGGGACCGGTCATAGCTGAATTTCAGTGCTTGAAGTGGGACTTGAGATGTCGTAATCTTACCGCCTTTATGATTTTTATATCAGTTTGTTTAAGACAATATATTCAGCTGTCATGCACATAGCAGTTATGGTGTAATGACAATTTCCAACATGTTAAGGAGCAATTATAAGCACAGGCTACATTAAACTATCTAGGACTAGGAGATATATATGGTATGCATGCTTATAATATCTAGCTTCATTCTTACTAAAGATATTGTATTTTTTACCAAAAGAAATGAAATAGTTGCATACTGTCCATATCATTTTTCATCCTTAAGAGAGACAGCTGTCTGTATATATCGACGTTTACATGGATTTTTTCAGTCAGTGAAGGCTGAGATTATGAATCTCTTCACTATGTAACATGCCTGATCAGAATTGTTTACAAAAATTGCAGAAAGATTTGAAGCAAACATGTAATTACTAGCCTGAAGGGAAGTATATATGGCACGCGTAATTCCCCCAGCAGCATATATGGCATCAGATTTACCAAGTTTTTTATTGCAAAGGCTGAAATGAAATGTTCTACCATTGATATTGACTGACAACCACTTCTCTACCGTAGCAGAAGAAAAAGAACAAAAGTAAATAGAAATTAAAGAATAAAAGGCAAGGAATGTAATACCTTTCTTTATCTAGGATAAAGGGAAAAACCAATGGTAGCAGACAAGAGAAAAAGTTTAGAATTTTCCTTTTTTTATAACTTTTTTTATGCATGTGGTGGGATGCAATAGGGGTTTCCAAAGTTGAGGACCTCAACTCTGGTTAGGTACACCAACATAAAATAAACTTTTGATCTTTCGGGCGATTTTCATTTCTTTGCTACTATTAGTATTTCTTATACATATTCATTCAAAGCTAAATCCAGACCTTTTCAATTGTTCTTAGGATGCGTATATAGAAAGATTGATCATGGGGAATTTTTATCATGATGCTTCAATATAAAAGCCTATCACTTTTATGACCGGTATCCGGCATATTGCTCTGCAGATTTGTGGTTCAGACTTGAAACACACACTTGCAAATGAGATTGTGACATGAAATGAAATATTTGTAATTTAATCTCAAATACTGCAGCCGTTTCACTTTGTTTATGTTCATATTTACACTTTTCACATCATACAGATGGCTTCACCAAAAACTGCAGTAAGTTTCTTGAGGGTGAAGCAACCATATAACAGATATTAATTAATAATATAAAACAGGATGTAGATAAAGTTTAACTTCATTAAGAAATAGGAACAGATTACATGCTAGAGCTAATCCAAATAAGATACAGAGAGCACATGAGAGACATATAAATAAAGCTACACAAACTACACAATACAGAGCTCACTAAAGCGACTCTACTGATTTGGAGCCAATCTTATTCTTTCTTTCAGTGTGATATTGGAAGTACTTAAATTTGTTTAACACAAAGTCTGATAGGGCTTCAGCATAGGTAACAGCCCTCCACCTAGATGGAGGGACATGACTTCATTGGTAGAGCCCACCAGCTTTCCACCAATGAAGACAGCTGGAACGGGCGCGTTGCAACCCATCCTCATCAGAGCTTTCTCCATCTCCCTGCCTTCAGGGTCTTGGTCCAGCTCATGAACCGCAGGGTTCACCCCAAGCTCTTGGAATAGGATTTTGACTGCATAACACAGGCAACATGAGCTCTTGCTGAATAGCACTACCCCTTTCTCTGAAGCCAATCTCACCACCTTGTCCATGTTGAATTCCTGATTGATTATTTCTTCTTAATAGTATATTGCAAAGTTTCTGTAGTGAATACAGCAAGTAACGCGGGACGAAGAAAATGTTTAAGTTGGGGAAGTCCCCTTGGTTACTTGTTGATTTCACTTAAAGATTAAACACCATGGATCGAATGCGTCTGAATTCGATCCAATGGTAGTGGGGAGGTTGGACTTTGATAGAAGGTTCAAGTGGGGAAAGAGAGAAAAGGGTTTAAAGCTTAAGGTTGTTGGAACTGAAGCTCCCATGCTAGAGTATTTATAGGGACAGCATAGAGTGGACTCCTTTGTTTGAACAAGAACATTCAAAAGAAAATGTGCTTTACCAAGATGCTAAAACCAATAAAGTTGCTTTATGGGATAGGGACTATTGTGTTTCCATGGGCTCAACAAGTTGGCAATGAAGTTTTCTGTAAACATTACTAAAACCATTAAACTGGTTGACTGTTGCTCAAGCCTGGCCATGTGATATAAACACTTCCAAAACAGACGGTTCAAAATAATATGATCAAGAGCAAGATTAATGTTAAAATTGTAATTGTCACCGACGTGTTTAGCTTGCTAGCCATTTATTAAACCTTTTTTTGTAGATTTTATGGACATGAATACTTTCTAATTTGTATCATGTAGCAAAAGTAGAAAATTCTGAGGCTCTATAGCTAGTCAATTTACAGTGGATTCTCACAATCTTGCCTCCTTTGAATCCTTATGCATAAAAGATTGCGAATGAGATTGCGAATGTGATGGCTTTCGGTGGCTGTAATTCTTTCCAATGCGCGCCCACCAACTTGTATGATTCTTCCCACATGTGAGCACACATATAGGCTCACTTCACTTCATGCATAGCGTTTTGCTGCTCTTTCAGATAGTGCCACCACATGTGCGGGCCGTGAGCCCCCGTTAACGGTGAATGGTCACACGTGCATGAAAACAACTCATCCTTGATCAGGACCGGACATGATTCTCCATCTTCATATATATGCTATCTTACTGCAAAGAATATCAGTAATTGCATGCCTTTTACAGCAAGAAGAATATCAATGAGGTAGGTACAGTAAAAGGTAAAGCTGTGCCAAATGATCATGAAATATTTAACAAATGATATTTTTATGTATATTCTGAACTTCATACATGTAATAAAATATGCATGTGCATCTAGGAACTTCCATGCATAATAAAAATATTAGTACCAACTTTTTTTAGCCTTTTTGGATGGGGAGGAATAGAATGGAGGCAATAAAAAGTTCAAGCATCACCTTTTTGTCCCTCAGATAAGGCTATATATGCATCAGTTGGTATAAAAATCATTAACTAGACTTGCTAACTGATAACTGATATGATATCTCATATGCCAAGTGTCTAGTCAATGGGGAGACAGGGCCAGAACCCAGAAAGCAAGGAACCAACCAATTTGATGGCACTTTTAAATCATAATTAATTAGTATCACCTTAAAAGGAAATTAAAGATATTAAAATCTGCAATATTAATATTATCCTCAAGAACTTCATCAGTTAATGTTTGATGTTTCTTTTGCTGTACAGTCCATTCATGAAACAGGGGATTGCTAGCTTTTCTGTTAGTGGATAAGTTCTGATTTGATTGCCAGAAGAACAGTCAAGCATTTCTGGCCTTGGAAACTTTATTCTACTACAGTTTAGCTTGCAGAGGAGAAAATTTTAAAATATTGATTCAGTGGGAATTCCTATGAATACTATCTAATCCTAAATTTGATTCAAAGCCATGAATTCACTGACTGTTTCTGATAAGAAAGAATCCTACAAAGTGAAAAGCCTCATTACATTCAGAAGTCTGTTTCCATATGTATTACTATTTTCATATCCATGGAAATGGTAGCAGGCACCAGTAGATATATATTCAATATACATGTCCGTATCATGTTTTCCATACAATGTATTGAAGGAACTCAACAAAAAAAGCAAAGCCCCCTGCCCCTGCTACAATATTTTTACTTTCCACAAGGTATTAGATTTATTTTCACAAAGCATGCAGTAGTAAATTTGCCTATTGAGTATATAGGCAAAGTTGTTTTTAGTAATTTTTACATCATTGCTAGAACCAGATGGCCTTTGCATCCATGAGCATTTGTTTCAGTGATCCATCTACGTGAAGGGATATGACATCTTTTGCCGAGCCTACAAATCTTCCACCTATGAACACGGCTGGAACCGAGGGATCACACCCTAGCCCTCGTAGCGCCCACTCCATGTCTCTCCCGCTAGGATCATGGTCAAGCTCATGAATTGCAGGGCTAGCACCAAGTTCATAAAAAAGTGTCTTGATGCTATAGCACATGCAACATGAACTCTTAGTGAATATCACGGCGGCCTTCTTTGCTGCCAGATCTCTTACCCTATCCATAATAATATACAACAAGTTTTCGTCGATAAATTCTAAAACAAAGCAAACAATTCAATCTGAAGAATCAAATTAAAAGCTAACTAAACAATGCAGATAAGTAGCAAAAGAAGCTGAAAAGAAGGTGTAGGAAAAGCTTGAAAGAAAGGTGATGGATGAACTTAGTGTAGGAAGCTCTTGTGTATTTGCTTAGGCTTAGCTCTGGTGTACTTGGAGATTGAATCATCACTTATTTATAAGGCCTGGGAGTGAAGTGGGATTGCATTGTTTAATGCAAAAAAAGATAAAATAACATGATAAAAACAATATTGTAAAGGGATAAAAAGAAAGAAGTTCCTTCAGATATTTCTTTGGATAAGAAAATAAACCCTCTCCATGATTTGTTTGATAGTGACGACCCTGTATGATATAATTAAACAAGTTGAGATTTTCCTGAATTGTTTGTCCGTACAAGTAAATCATACACGGGAATAGAATCAATATAATTAATAAGTAAATCTCTAAACAGAAATAAACACTTTCGGCTCTGGCTGGTAGCATCACAAAGATATAAAAAATAGGATTACAAAATGATTTCAATGCAACAAGGGAGACAAGAATAATAACACTTTAAGTCTTTAACAATATCAAATGATAAAATACTACTAATAATACATTAGAATTTTAATATTTTTCACTGTAGTCAATTCCGAATGTCAATGACCTGGAATAGAATCACTTTCTCTGTGTTTGAGACATTGATTTTATCTGCAAATTTTTTAAGTATATAGCTTTGCAATGCTGATAGTAGCTGAAAAAGGTTCCTCACCCACCATCAAAATGCCAATATATATTTGCTCAGCATAAGTTTAAGGCTAATGATCTCATGTCATAGATTGAGACAAAAGGATCATATACTTGCCTTTTAAGTTCAACTGGTTTATCATTACAATCTTGATGAAGTTGGCAAGAGCATGCAATTTTTAATCTGGCTTAAATCTTGTTGTTGCATGCCAATCTTTGGTTGGCTTGTCATGGTGGAATTGATTGGCTGATGTGGAGAAAGATAAGGGTTTATCCAATTCATTCCCACTTTTGCTGCATTGGTCCCTTTCTTCAAATTCATGGTATATATTCAAACATCAAGAAAAAAGACATATATACAAAAGAAAAGATCAGTTATCAGTTATCAGCAAGAAATTGCAACATCCTAAAAATTTTCTTTTCATAGTAATAACCATAACTCATTCAATTAATTACATATATATACTATTAGCTTGAAGAATACATTTATTTAGAATTTTATTACTGATTAAGATGAAATTTTTTTTTTAATATAGATTAGGTATGTGTTGTCAGTGAAGGAATATATTGGGGCTTATCCATCCATCCCCTATAAATTGGAGGGATAAATTGATAAATATATTGACCTTGCAAAGATGGCAAAGGGCAACACACTTTTAGTAGCAAACACACAGTTGCATATCAAAAAAAGGTAAAGAGAACAAAAACAAAGACTAGTCTACCTACTTGGCCCCTCCCATAACCCACCGAATCTCTTAATTGGGGCATTGGCTTTGGCACGTAGGTGCATCTTCTTCTTTGTTCTGCGTCATCCCTTTAGCATGCAAGAATCCTTAGCTTGTTTTTCACTATCAGCCCCTCACAACATCACACGTGTACACTTCTTCCCTCCAACATCATATTATCATTTATAGATATCACATTGACATACATATATATATACATAAGCAATGAATGATCATATGTATGCATCCTGCAGGAAGACATTGGAAAACATTCATATATATCATCATCCATGACATACATATAACATATGTATATGTATGGTAATTGTACATGAAAATGATGTTGAAAAAAGGTATTGACATATAGTGAAGTGTTTGTACCGAGTATTTGACTCAATAATTGGTATATGCTTTTCATACCCCATGAAAGTGAAGCTTTTCGAATGGATTACAGAACTACAGAAGAGCAAGCAGGGGAGCTAGCAAATTAGCTGCTAGCGGCGCCGCATGGGCCAGTCTTTAAGATTACAGGCTTAGAAACAAGGCTGCGAAAACTTAACCTTGAGCCCAATGTTTAATCTTGTGCCAGTCTTTAATATTACAGGCTTGAATTATTGGGCTATCGAAACTGAACCTTGAGCCCAATAATATGCGCATCTTTTTTTAAAAAAAAAAATTATTTTTCTTGTAGGAACTGCTGGGAAGTAGTATTTCTTTTTCTTTTTCTTTTTCTTTTTCATTTTCCATTTTTTAATCTTTTTAATTTACTTTCGGTCTTTCCCTCTGAAGTTCGATGACAGCGTAAAATATATAAATACCTGGATTTTTAGAATTTTAGGTCGTACGCGGAAAAACCCTAGTTAACTCAGCGGAATCTCGGCTTTTCTTCTCCCAAGGTTTGCTTTTTCTTCACTGCATTTCGGTAATTGGTTTGGTAATAATTTGGAAATAATTGATGAAATCAAAAAACAATTATCAAAGTTATTTCAGTATCGTGTTTCACTTGAACAGCTTTTGTATAATTGTCAAAATCAGTTTTCAATTATTAGTTTCTGATCAACCATATCCTATGCGATTTGATTCATATCATGTTTTTGGGTTGAGATTAGTGACTGTTTGATTATGAAAAAGTAGGAGTTCTGTTGTTAATTGCTGTTTAATTTCAACTTAATTCATGTTTGAAAAGAGTAAGTTGTGTGCTACTTGCTTTTAGGATGGGACTTGCATTTAGTGGTTTTTTTTTTTTTTTTCATTTTATTTAATTGAGGTTGGAACTTTCATCAGTGGAAACAAATATTGGTTTTGGTTTGATGAAAGTAATGTGCTAAGAATGAGGCATCTGAAGGTTATGTTGGCAAAATTGTTAGTCTTCTTCTTAGTCAGATAATCTATGTTGGTTTCTGGTTGTCTTCATAATAGGTAAAGAATCTATGTTGGTTCTGACTAACAAGTTAGGAAAGCTCAATTGAAGATGGCTATTTTACCTGTTTAGCCGCTTGCTTGTGGCTTTGACTAGCAAAGTGGTTGTTTGATTGTAGCATAGTGTTTACACGTCTCACTTCCTTGTTAACAATTGAGCGATTTTTATGTCCTGTTTTCTCCTATTTCCAAATTGAAGGTTATCATTTTCTCTATGTTATTATCTATTGTGATGTTAGGTGTGCTGAGATGGCAGATGCTCAAGATATGGATGGCAATGCTCAGCAGGAAACTCGTGATGAAATGCTTTCTAGACACAGGCAATACATTCATTTTAATTTACGTTTTTTCACTTCCCCTCTAGTTTTGTTGATGGTTTTCGACAGTTGATTAGTTTTCCTGCTTTTCTTTTAAATTAATCTCATTAATATATCTTTGTCCTGGCACAATGTGGGTTGTTTACTGAGAAGACGAAATTATTGCTATTATGAAACTAGGATGATATGCATATATCACCATGCCCGGTCCTGAGTTGGGAATAGCAATTAGAACAAAAATAACTGCATTTTGCTTTCTAGGAGTAAGTCATTGGATGTTATATGAATTTTCCTTTTCAACTTAAGTACCAGTAGTATGTTTTTTTCTTTCAAATATAAATCAAGAATATGTATTGTTCATATCCTATCCTTCAGGAAAGAGATATCTCAGCTGCAGAACAAGGAAATTGAGCTGAAAAAGGCTGCAGCAAAGGGTAGCAAGGCTGAGCAGAAGGCTAAAAAGAAGCAGGTGGAGGAAGAGATCTCTCGGCTCTCTGCTAAGCTTAAGGAAAAGCATGCTGAAGAGCTTGCTTCCTTGGGCTACAATAATAGTAATGAAAATGATAAAAGCAACATGGACAACTTGGTGAAGGCCATAGCTGGGGTGTCTGTTGCCACTCATCAGGATCATTCAAAGCCAAGCAAGGGTGCAAGGAGACGTGAGAAAAGAGCTCAGCAAGAAGCTGCTAGAGAACAACGAATTCAAGACGAGCAGAGCAACATTGTGAGTGATAGACAGATTGAAGATGAGAGGTTGGAGAAAAAATTGGAACCCCTGGGATTCACAATAAATGAAATAAAGCCAGATGGACACTGCCTCTACCGAGCTGTTGAAAATCAGCTGGCCCTTCTGTCTGGAGGTTCTTCTCCATATACATATCAACAGCTACGCGAAATGGCAGCTGCTTATATGAGGGAACATGCATCCGAGTTTCTCCCCTTTTTCTTGTCGGAGAACACCACAGATGGAGATTCTAATGATTCACTGGCAGAGAGATTTGAGAACTACTGTAAAGAGGTGGAGTCAACCGCTGCATGGGGAGGACAGTTAGAGCTTGGAGCTTTGACCCACTGCCTGAAGAAACATATCTTGATATTTTCAGGATCTTTTCCTGATGTAGAGATGGGAAAAGAGTATAAATCTGATGGAGGTCCCTCTTCATCTGATGGGACTATCAGGTTATCCTACCATAGGCATGCCTTTGGGCTTGGGGAGCACTATAATTCTGTTGTCCCAGAATTGATCACATAGTTATATATATAATTATCTGTGAAACAACATTCCTTTCCATGTTCATGTCTTTACCATGATGTTTTGGGGAACAAGCAACTATTGGTCTCTAAATTAACATTTTTGAAACTTTAGTTTTGATTGAATCTTAGTGGATGGTTTATTATCTATCGCCTTACTTTCACATGACTTTGTAATGAAATAACAGGTTCTTAGAAGGACAACTGGACAAGCCATTGCCCATTATACAAGCCTGGGCTTGAACATATACCCAATTTGGGTTCAAATGCAATCATTTTATGAAAAGGAAAATAAAGCTCTTCATTATATTCAAATATAAAAAACACCTGCCCTAGTGCTTTCTATATGAGCCTTTATGAATGTTGATTTCCTTACAAATTGATTGGAGAATTTAGGTTTGTTTTCTCAAGTGGCACATCCAAAGTGATAACACTGAAGAAGATTGAAGTCTCTTTCCAGAACAGACTAGACCAGACCAGAGAGTTCCAGTACACAGATAGATAAGTAGATAACAGATTGAATTGACAATTTCCAAAAGTGAAGATGAAGAAAACTCAAAAAGAAACACGTGCAGCAGGCCAGGCCAAACCAAACTGCATCGATCTCTCACATCAGGGCATAATAAGGACAGGGAAACATGGAATAGTTAGGCACGTGGTCCATGAATTGAAAAAAGAAGAAAACAATTAATTGCTCAAGATATGCTCCTCCCCTGCTGTCATCCTATTTCCTCCTTGGGGAATTTTCACGACACATCTCAAGATTCAGCTTCCAGATCAAGTTCATGAAACATAATCTTATTTTATGTATTTGGGGAATAACTTAAGAGTTTCATGATCAGCAACAGTAAAAAGATTATTATCACCCCATTTCTCATGTGTTTTTGCATATTTATCTTCTTACTTTATAATAGTTTATATAATATATAAAATACTGCCAACAAGTTGCAGATAAAATTTGTTCTCCAACCCAAACTTACTGATTTGCTTTGCCCTGCCCTTATTCTAGAAAAGGCAATAATTATTGAAGGCAAAGCATGCAAATTGCGGTCAATCTTTTCTTTTTCCTCAAAGATATATATTAGGGTTGTTGCCACTTGTTGCAGAATTAGCCATTATTTCGTACAAGTACCCTGATTCAAGAACCTTAAATAATAATTATAAACTCCATGTTGGGTGTGATGCCAGGAGCCGACTTCGCATTATTGTTCTGTTTCCCTTTTTGTTTATCTTTCTGCAAGTACTACAGATGAATCCACCAAAGTTGACATTCCCATCCCCCCAACTTACAGTTTTTCCTCACCATACATATTTGTACTTCCTATCATCCAATGGGCTCTTTCATGCAAATCCAAGAATATTATATATTTCTGATCGAAATTTTGCCTAGTGTGCTTAATGAAATGAATGACTCAGAAAAATCCCAAACAAAATCTGATAAAATCTCTGCACAGGAAAAGTAGATATCTTCACATATATTATTCTCTGATAAATATTACTACAATTGGTTGAATTCATGCAACTATGAGTGCTAAAACACATCAACCCTATAGTTGAGGCATATAATATCAGAATTTGGATTTTGTTTCATGGAAAAGATGGTTTTAAGTTCAAATTACAAATAAAACAAGAAAAGGGTATTTCGTATTTTTGTCTGTACATATTTATATATGCTGAATTGCTGATATGATATATATCCTTGGCTCCGCGCCCTCTGGATCATAGAGGGCTAGTGAAGACATATATGATTGGTGGCCTTTCGCTATGTCTCGAGCCAGGGTTAGGATATGCAGAGAGCCCTATTTACAAGTTTATTCCAAGGCATTTTTTGGTTTCTTTTTCCAGGCTTGAAGATATACGTGGAGATATCTGGTACTCAAAAGATTATGTACGTAAAAGGCCTTTTTACATTTTTGATGCTATGCTATCATAAGTCGACAAAGAAGAAAAGCAAGTGCATCATTCGTACCTTTGATTCAAATTGGTGGATTGAAAGTTCCAGGATAAAGTGATTGAGTTGTTGTTCTGTAACCTGAGCTAGAGAGAGATGATCATATCAAAATTCTTCCAAAAAAAAAAATCTCATTTTCTGTTCACTTTCTAATTGGGAATATATTCCAACTATCATAGATATATATTTAAATATATTAATATTAATCAAAAACTATATGTAGAGATGATGATAGTATTAAGCTCACATCAGATGGATGATGAGATGAGATGAAACCAGATATTATACCCCATTATTTCTTATAATGTAGATTAATTTCCTTCAATCAGAATTCAGATCTCTGCTATGGGAAGTCAATGAACATGTGATTAATGAAATCTTAAACACATAACTTCAAGAATTAGTTCTATACATCTGCATATTCTACAGTTTAATGACTCCTGAAAGAACATTAATTAGTTATCTTCATCACATGCCAACCCATTGATTTGTTTAAATTGGATATTAATTGGAATTTTGACTAATGACTAGAAAGATTTGAAAAGAAAAAAAAGGGTATCATTTACTATATGATTGAGTGGCAATATTGCTTGATTCTCAACGATTAAATATTGTTCTGCTTACTCACAGGCTAACACGAGGCTTTGACAATTGTAACAAAAAGTTGAATTCTGCAATCTTTTACTTCTCTAAAACCAGCACCTAAGTCACCGAAAGTTAGTTGTATACCATGGAAACTATATAATTTGCGGCTGAAGAAGTTCCTGCTAGAATACATTAAGCTAACAAAAAGATCATGCTATAAGAATCCTACATTTTCAGTCAAACTGTCAAGTTTTCCTTTTCTGACAAGATTTCCTAATCAGATATTTGCATTAGTCAAATTGTGCAGATAGGTTTCAAAAGGCCAAAGATATGTTAAGAATCCTAATCTAGGCATTAGCCAACCCTTTTCTATCATTATTTGATGATAATCATCATGTAATAAAAATAGTGATAGTAAATTTAAAATGTTAGCCTCATTCTTTTGGTAATAATATATGGACTTTTGGGGGGCACAGATAGCCATTTTCTTCGTATTAACAAAATTCCATTAATTAGATTCCTAATCAACATTAACAACGGTGTTCCAAGTGGAAGAATAACTGAGCTTCATTTTCTTGCTTTTCCAGGTAGTGTTTAGAAGGAGAGAGATGCAGATAATGTTGTGGGGCTCGCTTCTCAAACGCATCTTCTTCTTCCTTCAATTGTACGGCCATTACGTTTATAATTTTTGTAAAACTTCAATGCTATATGAAGAGCACAAAGAGTAGCTTTAAGCATCTCATCTTTTTTTTCATTCCAATTTTCTCCTTCCCTTTTATCTTTTCTCTGTTTTGCTTTCGGTTTTCTTCAATTGAAGTGTTGTTATGGGAATCTTATTTATGGGACAATTTTTTTTTTTTTTTTAAAAAGCTCTATCCAGTTGGATAAACCCAACTTCTTTTTCCAATTCAGCAGAGAGATGCTGCAACATTAGAAAGAATAGGCAGTTCTAGGATGGAAAAATACAAGGAAAACAAAAAAAAGGGGAAAAAAAACCAGAAAGATCGAGTTTTTTACTAGATTGACACTGAACATTTCAACTCTCATTTCTGTTTTAATAAAACTCAAACCATAGCTTAACAAGCAATTTAATTTTGTATTTGGCATATTAGATTGGTTTTTTCTTTACAAATTCATGCAAGATAAAGCCATTCCATGGTGAAAAACTTAAATTTGATCCCTTTGGGTATGTTAAGGATACTGCAGTCATTTCAAATGTTGTATTTGTTTACACAGTGTTATGCAACTTGTTACTGTTAATTACTAAAATCTTGTAAGATATAGATGTCTTTATCAATTAATCATCAAGGACAGTTTAGGAATGATATGATCTTTGAGATTATTTTATTCCTTTCTCACTGTATCTAGTCCATGAAATGACAGTATAAATAGGTCACCAGGGTGGTTAGTTCCATATCAAGGCTCTAAGCAGTAAACTCTAAAGTCCTCCAAGAAAAGCTTCATTGCTCACTCAATTTTCCATTTTCCATTTAGTACAAGTCTTTTTTTTTCTTTCTTCTGCATAACAATGGAAGCAGTTATAACAAGCATGGTTGCAGACAGGCCAGTGGTGATCTTCAGCAGGAGCACTTGTTGCATGAGTCATACCATTAAGACTCTTATTAGTGGCTTTGGTGCAAATCCAACAGTTTATGAGCTCGATGAAATCCAGAACGGGCAACAAATCGAAAGGGCGTTGCAGCAGATGGGGTGCAAGCCAACTGTACCGGCTGTATTCATAGGAGAGCAGCTCATTGGAGGGCCGAATCAGATTATGACTCTTCAAGTCAAGAACCAGCTTGTCCCATTGCTCATAAGGGCAGGAGCCATATGGATTTGAAGACAGGAAGTTACTTTCTATATATATACACTCATGTTCCATACCATATATGCTGCTAAACAAATGAATTAACTCAAATAAGAGACAAGGTTTTTATCTGTGTCTCCTTTTTTCTGGTTTTTGTAGCATAAAAACATTGAGTACTTTGACCTTTTAGTTATTTTTGCAGAGCATCCTTGTACACCGTTTTTGGGGTTGGGCAGGGTCATAGCTAGTCTTTTCCTTGTACTAAATTTTGGAAGAAACTTGTATTAACTTTGCTCATGTAATATCCCTTACCTATGCGCTAATTAAATAAAAGTATATATATGATCTGCTATATTAACTATCTTCTGCATTTGGTGAGTTGAAACCACAGTTCAGTTTTGTTCTGGCAAGTTTCCATTTTTCAGTTCATGGCTATTAACTCTAGAAAGGAATCAGCATAAAAGAATACTATGAAAGCTACTACATTGGAGGCTAAATTGCCACTTGATCAATTTGGAAGCCGATTAAGTCCAACAAAATTAGTATTATTTGTTTCTTCCCCATTTCATCAGAATCTGCAAACATTTCGTTCTGATAATTTGATTTTCAATCAAATAAGAGCCTTCTGTAACATTTTCATGTATACCCAGCAGCCAAAACTTTATCAAGTTCATCAATTCTATGCTATACAATCATGAACTTAAAGAGTCAACCATATATTAATTACGCTCGACGCCATAAATCAGCAGGATTCTGACTTTTTTTGACAAGCTGGCAAAGTCACAGGTAGTCAATAGGAAGTTAGTTTTTCCACCATTAACACGTTGTAAGTAAAAAAATAAGGTGTTAGTCTTTGGTTTCTGAAACAGTTCAGACATGTACAATTTGATGCTGATGCTGATGTCCGTAAAGTTGACAAAGGAAACGTGCATAGAGAATCCAAACAAATGCTTCTAAATTAAGCCGTATCTTTAAATGCAAAGCTGTTTGTTAAGATTATCCCCCAATCAAAAAAATTTCCTGGATAGTAAGAAGATTGCACGGCGACATCAATTGTCAATTGACAAACCAATATATATTTTTTCTTCAGAAATTCATATGATGCAATGAATTGAACAATGAAAAAGGCATTCTACGAAATTAAGGTGTCTGAATTTCTACCAAAACGTCGACGCAAGAGTTGGGCATATCATATATGGGCTTTAACGAAGTGAAAGTGCTAGACAGATTGGGGCGCAAATATCCCACATCGACAGTAGAAAAGACAAGATAAGTCTTTATATAGGTGTTTCCGCTCACAGATTGCCCGCCGAGCCTGGCAACGCGGGCTTGTGACCCAAGTGGGGGCATTAAGGTGGCTTAGGGAGAGAATAGAGCGGATTGAACCTGTGGTAGGTTTGGTGGGGTAATAAGGAGCCTGGCACTCGCGCTGGCTCCCAAATTTGGGGACACGTTCATGGAAAGACCCTTAGGGAGTCGAGATTTGAGGTTGGCTTGTCAGAGCAACCCGTGTTAACCAGAATTATAGGGATCCCGACTTGTGGAGAGTCTTGGACTAAGGAGCCAGCATTAGAGTCAGCCAGTACCCCTTGATCTGGTCCGTCACAGGCCCGCTCTTATCTCCACCTCCATCCTTTTTTAAAAAGCTAAAGCAATTTACAATTCTGGTTAAATTTCTTTTATTTCTTTTACTTTCTTTTTTCTATTAAATGTCTAATGTCCGGTATTTGATGTCGATATTGGATCTTTACTAACTTGGAGTTGAATTGCGTTATTTTCTGAGTATTTATTTATGAATTGGTCTGACTAATTCAGATCCCAACTTATGGAGAGTCTTGGACTAAGGAGCCAGTATTAGAGTCAGTCAGTACCCCGCCCTTGATCTGGTCCGTCACAGGCCCGCTCTTATCTCCACCTCCATCCTTTTTAAAAAAGCTAAAGCAATTTACAATTCTGGTTAAATTTCTTTTNTTTTCTTTCTTTTTTCTATCAAATGTCTAATGTCCGGTATTTGATGCCCATATTAGGCCCTGACTAACTTGGAGTTGAACTGCGTTATTTTCTGAGTATTTACTTATGAATTGGATCTGACTAATTCAGAGTAAAGTTGCGGCTGTTCTTAGAGCACTTATTTTTGTTATTCATAGGACTCAAATCTAAAACTTTACTTAAACTCCTCCAACTCAACTGAACAAGTGTTGTTTTTTTTTCCTCTTCTTTTATAACAAGAAAAGAAAAAAATCCCACATCGAATGTGAAAAAGTAATTGTTTCGGTTTATATTAGAGTTCCTATAAATTATTGAACGTCGAGCTTGGTGACGCTAGCTTGTAACTGAGTGAGGGTATTAAGGTGGCTTAGGGGTGAATACTGTCAGTCACTAGACTGCTCTAATTTGATGATAGTCATCTGATTCTTGCTGGATCTATCCGTTTTGGAAAACATTAATCTTATTTAACACTTTAATCAAAGAGTCGGATCTCTAATTGAACTACGTTAATCTTATTTAACACTTTAATCAAAGGGTCGGATCTCTAATTGAAGTTTTGACACACTCAGATTTTTTTTAATGCTACCATCATGAGATAAAGAAAGGCATATAATATTAGTAGTTTTTTTTTTTTTTTTACCGCTCTTATCCCCACCTCCATCCTTTTAGAACTTTTCTTTTTGCACTCTAAGAGGACAAGATATCCTTTTAAAACTATAGCCACATACATTGGGCTAAAAAAAAACCACCTACTACATTACTTTTTATTTTTTAAAAAAAAATTATATATAAACCCCCAAAAAAATCCCACATGGAATAAGAAAAAGATGTTGTGTACGTTTATATTAGAGTCCCTCTAATTTATTAAACACCGAGCTTGGTAACGCTAGCTTGTAACTCAAGTGAGGGTATTAAGGTGGCTTAGGGGTGAATACAATTGAGAAAGAGATGGCTGGCTCGCTCATCAGCCTGGACTGGTTCCTTTAAGATTACCTTCGTAGGCCAAGGGGCGAGCGAGGTTTGATATTGAAAGTCGATCTGATGACCATCGCTTGACACTTGCTGGCTTGGTAGAGCAGCGAGGAACCTACTCCCTTGGTAGCCAAAGGAAATAGCCAAGAATTCCTAGTGATGAAGCACTCATGGGCCACTTTCCTTGTCTGGTGTTATCTCCACCTCCACCTTTTTTATTTTTTTTATTTATGATTTAGGTAAGTAATTAACTTATATTTCGATTGCATTAATTCGTTTAAAAGAGAAGATTTGTCACATGTTTTGAGCTATATATGATCAAGTTTTTACTTGCTACTTTTTTTTATGCTATCATCCGACAAGAAGAAAAACATATGCACAAGAAAGTCAAAGAGAAAGTGAGGATGATATCAAAATTCTTGCAAAAAAGAAAAATGTAATTTTTATATTGTCTTCTGAAATGGGAATATATTCTGACTCATAAATTTCTTTTTTTTTTTGTGTGTGTGTAATAAAAAAGACTATATATGTGGGAGATGATGATAAATTGATAATATAAGCTCACATCAGATAAATGATGAGAGAATATATATGAAACTATATATGTATACCCCATATTGAAATATATATCTCTCCCTAAAGAAGTCAAATGACTTTTAAGAAAGTGATTCATAGACCATAAATTTGGAGCTAGTTCCTTTTAACACAATATATTTAAATAATGTAAAAAAGTTCTAAAAATTTGTATCCAACAGTTAATCTGCATTAAAAACTCCTAAAGAATCACCATCTTTGCTTGCCATCCACTAATAATAGTATTGTTTTGGTGCCATTGCTTTGGATTTTAATTAATACTACTATTGTTATTTTTGCCCCTTATGGTTAGAGGCTAGATGTATGGGAGGTTTTGACCATTTAAAGTGCAATCTTAAATTTCTCTAAAACCAGCGGCTAATTAAGTCGAAGACTGGAAGAGTGGAAGTACCTGTCTGTTTTGAATGTATATACGTACATTAAGATAACAAAGGAAAGCATGCAATGCAACGAATCCCGCCGAACCCTTTATCATATTCAATTATTCATCCCTTTTCTGACAAGTAATTTCTCGATGACATTATTACCCAAATCGCCGATAGGGCTATTATTATGTTTAGAATCATAATTTGGCGCATTAGCCAAACCATGTTGACAATTCATGCACTACTGCAAATATAGTAAACGTTTTAAATTAAAAACTGCATTGGTTGTTTTTCTGATGGAATATATATCTATATACTATATAAGTCTAAACTTCAAAACCATTGACCTGAAATATCTAAAATAACCTTTTTAATTTTAAAAGTTTAGTTTTCATTTAAAGGGTAAACATGTATTTATCAAATTAAACTTTTAAGGTTCAATATGCAATTTCATTTATCAATTAAATTAAATATATTATTATATTAAAATTTATAATTTCTTTTACCGCACCCTTATTTCAATTAATTTTTAATTCCTATGTAATATATATAATAACTAAAATACTTACATTAATTAAATGTAATACTATAATAACTGAAATACTTACATTAATTAAATTCTTAGGTATTTTTTTAATTCAAATTCTTAGATATTTGTGCAAACGTATTGACTAAAAAGAAATATTATTTTGTTGGTAAAAAAAAAAATATTGTTTCCTTAATAATAAATAAATCGGATCTTAATATCTTTTATAATTTTGAAATTTTGTTTGACATTGATCTAATTTAATTTAATAAATCAACCACTAATGTTCAACTATTTTTTTTTGGTATAGTTCTATATATATGATAGTAATGTGTTGTATCTTATTCACTACAACTTTGTTAGTAATCCTAGACTTAAAAAAATTAATGACATTCACCATTGATAAATAAATCGGATCTTTAATATCTTTTATAATAATTTTGAAATTTTGTTTGACATTGATCTAATTTAATTTAATAAATCAACCACTAATGTTCAACTACTTTTTTTTGTATAGTTTTATATATAATAATAATGTGTTGTATCTTATTCACTACAACTTTATTAGTAATCTTAGACTTAAAAAATTAATAATATTCACCATTGATAAAGTTATTAAGCATGTAAGGTTGCTACATTTCTTGATATAATACTATAGTTTAGCTTTCTAATTAGTAAGCATAAATGAGAAATTTGATAACCAAAATTGCTAAGAATGTAAGGTTATTAAATTAGTTGAAAGTTATCTAAAAAAAAATTAGTTGAAAGTAGTATAATGCCTTTTTAATGATCATTATAGTTTTTTTTTTGTAACCTTAAATAAGATCATTACCTTTTTGCTATGTTATTTTAGATCACATTGATCATTCATTAATTTGGTAGAGTTATAGCGAGATATCAATTTTAATTTTACTTCAACTTGTCAAAGATAGGCATATATAGTATATAAATTATTTCTCTATCACCAAAAAAAAGGAAGGACATATGAATTAGTAACTAGGAACCAATTTTGTACACCTAATTTTATACTTCCTTATGTTGCATTAAGTTTAGTTATAAGTTATAACCTTATATGGAAATTTTACTTACAAGTCCGGGTATGTTTGGTTGAATTCTGAGATTTTGGAGAAATATGATAATCAAAATTACAAAAAATGTAATAAGAAATATGATAACCAAAATCACAAAAGATGTAAGGTTATTGAATTAGTGGATAGTATTATACATCTTTTGTGATCATTATAGGTTTTTCAGTAACTTTTGAGAGAAAATGACAAATATTCACCGTTGATGAAAGTTTACTAATGTTATTAAAAAAATAGGGATTGGTAAATACAATTTTAATAACTTTTATAGCATTTTTAGTAAATTTAAGTAATGAAATTTGTAACACTTTATTGATGATAAAAGGTTACTAAAATTAATAAGGATGTAAGGTTCTTTCAATCTAGATAGTACTATAATGTTTTCCATAACCTTTTAAGTAATTAATCTTAGATAAGAAAATCAGTACTGTACGTATCTTTATACTGTAAGGTCATTAAATTAGTTGATAGTACAATACATTTTTTATGATTATTATAGCTTTTTCGGTAACTTTTGAGGGAAAAAATGGTAAATCTTCACCATTGATGAAAGTTTACTAATGTTATCAAGAATGTAAGGATTGATAAATACAAGTTTAAAAACTTTTATAACTTTTTTAGTAGATTACTCAAGTAATTAAATTGGTAACTTTCATTATTGATCATAAAAAGTTACTAAAATTAATAAGGATGTAAGATGACTTTTTTTTGCTACAAAAGTACCAGAAAATAAAAGAGATGGCAGTAACTACGGCCTCAAGATGCCAACCCCGATCCGGTCTTCAATAAGGATGTAAGATGACTTGAATCTAGATAGTACTATAATGTTTTTCGGCAAAAAAAAATATTAAGAATGTAAGGATTGGTAAATACAATTTTAATAACTTTTTTTAGGCTTTTCAGTAGATTACTTAAGTAATTAAATTGGTAACCTTCATTATTGATCATAGAAAGTTACTAAAATTAATAAGGATGTAAGATTATTTGAATCTAGATAGTACTATAATGTTTTCATAACTTTTATAACCTTTTAATTAAGTAATCTTAGATAAGAAAATTAATCAGCGACCAATATTACTAATAATGTAAGGTTATTAAAAATAATAGACTGTAAAATACCTTTTTGGAATTTGGAAAACCAATACAAGTATTTTAGTAATTTTAGGTAAGAGAATTGATAACTATCTTATTACTTAAGTTACTAAGGATTTAAAATTACTTAATTTCTATTGATAGCATCGTAGCCTTTTTAATAACCTCTAAAGGTTTTTTTGGGATTACTTATGTAAAAAAATCGGTATTAATTACTTACTAAAGATGTAAGATATCAATTAAGAATATAATTAAGATTGTTAAATTTGTTGATAACATTATGCCTCGGTCCTAAAACGTCTTTTTTAGACATCTAATAAAAAAAACATGTGACTCGATAAGTCTTGGTCCGGAAACGTCTTTTTTTTATGCATCTAATAAAGAACATGTCACTAGATATTTGATTAATAATACTATCTATGTAATAACACTGAATTAATTCTAACTAAATTTATCTAATTAAACATAAAAATAATAATAAAATGCAATAGATGTAACATAAAATCAAGAAAAAATATTGTAAGTTTCTTTACAACTTTGCCTTAATTGATGTTAAAAAATTTCGAAAGATTTAATTTGAGGTGAAAACGAATTAATTTTGCAAAAGAATATGAAATCCAAAAATAGAAGAAAGAAAAATCGAGCTTTCTATATTCCAAAAGCAATACTTGCTGCATTCAATTAAAAATAAAAAGCTGATTCTCATCTATTTCAAGAGCTTCATAGTTTGAAATTTTAGATAAGTTTCAATTGTTAAACCAATAAATTTTTCTACGTATCATGAATATTGGTGAGAAATTCTTCAAAAAAGGGTTTAGAAGAGAAAGAAAATAAGATGAAATTAAAGATGAAGGAAACAACCTTAAAAGTATTTATTATTCTCTCCCCATTATGGATTAATTAGGATTAAGTGATTTTAATGGGATTTTTTTTGTACAAGTTAGAATATAGTAGTAACATTCAAAACTTATTTGATAGCGAACATTATAGTTATTTTGATATAATCTTAAATAGTTTTAAGTAAGAAGATTCATAACCTTTGTTTTTATATAAATAGTTACTAAAATCATCCAAGGGCGCAATTAGGTTTGTAGAGAGCATTATAGCTATTTTAATACCTTTTATAATTTTTTTAGTAATTTTAGATTACAAGATTAATAACATCCATAATTGACGAAAATTATTAAAAGCAATAAAAACATAAGGTTACTGAATTTATTGATAGGACTATAGCCTTTTTTTTTTTTTATAATCTTCGCAACTTTTTTTTCACTAATCTTAGATATGAAAATTATACTCATTTAAATTGATAAAATGCTACTAAATTTATTAAAGATGTTTAGGTTACTAAATTACCTTATACTATAAAAATTTTATAGCCTTTATAACTTTTTTAACAACCTTAAAGAAGAACATTAGCAAATGCCATTATTGATAAAAGGCTACTAAAATTACTAACAGTATAAGGTTAATTACTGAATTTATTGATAACATTAAAAAACCTTTGATAACTTAAATAGCTTTTTAATGAACATTTGATGAGGAAATTGATAATCTTATTCTTATTCTTTTTTTTGCATCAGAGATCGATAACCTTCTTAATTGATTAGTGTTTAACTTTCGTTCTTACTAGCCCTGTAGTTTTTTTAGTAAATTCAAATAAGAAAATTGATAACCTTCCTTCATTATTGAAGATAACCATAATTAGTATAATAATTTAAGTTTTTTTTTAATTTCGTTCAATGAGATT